>JAVKPL010010768.1:0-47214 GCA_032173675.1 Gastrolobium villosum
CATTTAGAGTCTTCAACCTTTGCATGACCTTCTCAAATTGGGGAACAGTGGTGCACCTAGCACATTCCCATACAATCTGTCTTGTCTCTTTATCCTTCCACTGCTTGATGAAGTTCTTCCATACATGTTGTACACAGAATCTGTGGTGTGAACCTGGCATAATTTCCTTCAAGGCTGGGACAAGTCCCTGTATGTGAAAGACAAAAAAAATCATTAAAATATAATCTCTAATCAGCATGATTAACATGTGCATTTATAATGGGAAATGACAGTGCTGGTTTTAATAAGTGGCCATGTCAAGTTAATTGGAGCAGTGACCAAAATGACCCCCGATAAAATTGTCAAGGACTGAAATGGGTCTTTACTTAAAAAATTAAGGACTGAAATGGTCCTCGATAACATTTGTACATTTGTGGGGGACCTGTCAAGGTTATCAAACAGCATTACACAAGGCAAACATAACACACATACCATACCATTTCATAAACCAGAAGCTGTATAACATTGACAGCAACACATAACACACAGTACTGCATGATGAAAGAAAATAGATGACACATTACCTTTTGTTGATCAGAAATGAAGTTCCAACCAAATACTGCATGATCCCCTAAATCTTCCTGTAATAATGTCAGAAACCACTTCCAATTATCCTTGGTCTCACTATCAACCACAGCATATGCAATGACATAGAATTGCTTGTTTGCATCTTCACCAACAGCACTCAATAACTGACCTCCATAATAGCCCTTCAAAAAGCATCCATCCAACCCAATTAAGGGCCTGCATCCAGCTTTGAAGCCCTTCTTACAAGCATCAAGGCAGATGTACATTCTGTCAAATATTGGCAATGCTTGTGGAATGAGTTGAGGGGTGACTTGCAATTTGCAACTAGAACCAGGGTTGCTCCTTAACAATTCTGCCAAATATTCTCTCAATCTTCCATATTGCTCCTTCTCACAACCTTCAATGGTCCCCTTTGCTTTTTTCAAAGCCTTACTTACTTTCTTCATATCCAAATGCACATTGTATTCCTCCTTCATGTACTCAAATGCCTCCCTCCTTGTCATCTTGGGCTGTGTTAGTATTCTCTTCTCCAATTTCTTGGCCACCCAATCTCTTGTAGCCCTTTTATTCTTGAAGACTCTACAACATGTATGAATATCTTGAAAAGTCTTAACTTGGAATGTGCTTTGCTTACTGTTCCAGGCACAATACACCATCCATTCACAGTCTTCTACACTGCACTTGGCCCTTACTCTCACCTTGTCATTCTTTACCCATTTGAAGTTCCTCCCAAGATTGATATTATAATCTTTTACTGCACACTTAAACTGGTTCAGATTCATAAATTCCATACCAAGTTCTAAATAGACATGCCCAAAAGAAGCTTGTTCATTGAACTTTGGCATAACAGGTCTTGCATTCTCATCATCATCACTTGAAGGAGGAGTCCTCAACTCCTCCGACAGATAGGTATATCCTTCTTCCTCAAATGACATCATGGTTTCCTCTTCCTCAAGTTCTTCAGATTCAGAGTCTTGAATTGGGGCATCCTTCTTGACTGCCTTCCTCCTTGGGACAGGTTTTGCAGGCCTTTTTTTCTCAACAACTGGCACTTCCATATCATCATCCTCATCTTCTGAATCATCCTCAACACCAGGTGGGGAAGGCTTGTAAACCTCATCCTCTGCACTCTCATATGAATCTGAGTGTGAGAAATCATGGTCATGGTCTGAATTCATCTCATCATCACCTTGTGAACTAAGGTCATCAGCAGCAGCATCCACTTGGGGTTCATCCAAATTCTTCCCATCATCACCTTGTGCACTAAGGTCATCAGCAACAGCATCCACTTGGGGTTCATCCAAATTCTTCCCATCATCACCTTGTGCACTAAGGTCATCAGCAGCAGCATCCACTTGGGGTTCATCTAAATTCTTCCCATCATCACCTTGTGCACTAAGGTCATCAGCAGCAGCATCCACTTGAGGTTCATCCAAATTCTTCCCATCATCACCTTGTGCACTAAGTTCATCAGCAGCATCCACTTGGTCTTCATCCAAATTCGGCCCATCCTCACCTTCATCCAAGAGGATATCTTCACTTACAGAAGGTGATGCACTGTCTTCATCATGGTCTGAATTCATCCCATCATCACCTTCTGAACTAAGGTCATCAGTGGCAGCATCCACTTGGTCTTCATCCAAATTCGTCCCATCCTCACTTTCATCCACATTCTCATCTTCACTTGTAGAAGATGATGCAAACTGGGGAATTGAGATACAGTCTTCAAAGTACACATGTATCTTATTGCCATTCTTGACAGCAGCCTCACACATGGCACACACATCCGAATCTTTACTAAGAGGTCTGAGCCCAACATCCAAGTTATGTACCCCTGGCTGTAGCCACATCATCCTCTTGCATTTTTCATAGCCATAATGCTTAAATATGGTGTAAAGGTCACGGATATTGCAGTAGTCAATGTCCATCTCTGGTAATGAGTCCACCCTTCCATTTACATAGTTCAATACTCCATTTTCATCTCTGACTAAAACACCACTGTGATGATAAACAATAACTATGTATTCGGACATCTGTCAAAACCAAAAAAACCATGAATCTACACACTTTGAAAGTGTAACACAATACAAAGCAATAAAAAAATGAAGTTTTTTTATGGATGCATACATGCAGACATTGGGTTTTTAAATGGGTCAACCATGGCAGGTGTAACAGCCCGTGTTAACCCGGATTGTTAACATATTATCGTATTAAGCCACGCTTAATTAAAATGCGGAATAACTTTTTCTTTAATTCAATTATGACGTCATAACCTTAGCCAACTTGATTACTTAATCAATTTCATAAAATACTGTCTGTATGTAAATTGCAAGACACCTAACTGTAATACCTCATATATAAATATTACGTGAGTATCTATAGCCACAGGACTACAACACGTAGCCTGGGTCAAAATCCTGATACTTTAATTACAACAGCAAAATGAAAGACATAACAATCATGTGGCATGGACAAACCCCATGCTCACCAAATAAGGCAACAAAGCCCCAATAACAGTCTCAACATAAATAACATAATCAAAGCGAAAAACATAACAGCAGTCAGCATATCATCATATCAACTCAGCTCTGGCCTCCTGCCACCTGAGCCCTCAACATTACCTGATCCTGAAATAAGCGTCCCCAAACGTGGGGTGAGATCTCTAAACAAGAAATCTCAGTAAGACAAGGGGTCCTCAAGGAGTTTCCACCCCAAGCTCACTTACATGTGTAATATAAGTTCAAAAACAGTATTTACAATATAAGTTCCAAAACTATGCGATGCAGCAATTAATCATGCCATGTGTGTTTATCAAATCTACTGGCCAGAGAAATGTAGGAATACGTCTATACCTACATGAGTACATGGACGCTACCTGCACCTCACCCACAGCCTCACCATCTTGTATGTACTACATACTCAGGCTTACCGTATAGGTGGACACCACATGCATCTCATAAAAGCACATTGCATATAAATAGCTCAATAGCATTTCCAAAACATTAAAGTATGTAACACAGCATGCATAAACCCATCCCCATGGGACATGGTGGAACAACAAAATGGCTAAACCGAGGACACGAAAGCTTACCTTGCAAGCTAGCTATCCAAGCCAAGAGTCCAACCACTCACAAGTCCACAAACAGCAGTATCACAATCTGATATGGACCAATAATACATCAATATTTATGCACAACAAACATACAACTTAAAGACTACGCCTTCCCTTTACGTTTTACGTCTTAAGACTTCCAACAAAGCCATAAGCCCTTAATCACATGATTCAGACTTTGTTCATTAATTACAGAAGTTCAACTTCCTTAATCTTGGGTCCACAATCACCCAATAGCTTACTGTTCACACAGCACGGCTACTGTTCTGTGAAAACCCAGGATATCCGGATATCAGAAGGGACATATCCGGATATACCATATCCGGATATCACACTGGACATATCCGGATATGCCATATCCGGATACCCAGGTCCCATATCCGGATATTAATATCCGGATACCATATCTGGATATCGATATCCGGATATCTGTTCGACAAATATCCAGATATCTCACGACAGAATGCAGTTTCTGCATTTCGTGAGTATCCAACCCAAAGATCCAACTTTTAACACATGTACACGTTAAAGCATGCATTTTTAATCTATTTTAGGTTCATACTCATTATACCCTATTGTTTACTCATTAAACATGGCCAAGACATCAACTTTAAGCATCAAAACTTAAGATCAAAGGTGAGGGAACTTACCAAAGCTCAAAACAGAGCAAGGTGTGCTCTTGGAGCTCTCCCAAGACACTTCAAACTCAGCCTAAGTAGAAGCACGAAAATGACAACACAAAGGTGGGTTCTTGCACCACACGATGGCTCCTTGGCACCACCAATGCCAAGCCAAAGGTTCAAGCCACTCAAGTCACCAACTCAGCCCTCAAACCTCACACACACAGCAGTTGACACTGCCCAAGAACACTCCTCTCACTCCCACAAGGATGCTCACAAGTGTATAGGAAGGAAGAAGGAGGAGAAACCAAGCCAAAGGTGAAGACTTGATCCTCAAGGGTTGAAGGAAAGGAATGAAACAGTAACCACCCCCCTTCAGCCACCAAACTCACGTTCAAAATGGTCTGCCTAGGGTTGTGTACCCTTAATGGGTCTATTTATAGGCACAAGGCCACTTATCGCGCAGTATTAGCCTTAATAGCAAAGTAAAAGATCTTGATCTCAAACTTTGGAATCTAGACCTACACATTTTTCTAAGATTTGTCATATTTTTATTTTATTTTTCGGAGCACCTTTCCGGTACGCGCTTTTCCATAGCCAGTATCAGTTCTGGCATCAGATTACATTATTTTGACTTGAAACTTGTTTTACAAGTCCTAAATAATATTCTAGTAATTATCATGCATTCATTATAATTTTCCGGGATACTTTTCCGGTACGCATTTATACCGAGTAGCAGAACCGGTATCTGCGCTTTTCTTCCGAAAAGCGACTTTCAGCATTTTTACCCGTTTATTATAATTATTTAAGCCCAATATTAATTATTTAGGTCAATTATGGAATCATTAATTAATTATCATAATTAATTCACTAATTACCTTAATTAGCGGTGCGGGTTCTTACAGCAGGGACCACACCACCTAGTTGTTACTTTCTTTAAAAGAAAAACCCTAAATGGAAACATGGACCACAAAGTTCCACTTCGTGCAGACAAAAACAAGCATTAAACAAAGGGGAACAACATGGGGACCACAAGTATTAAACAAAGGATGACAAACAACAATATAAAAATGTTTCAACTTATAAAAACTCATACCTTTTTCAACGGAATGCTCAGCCTCACAAAGTATCCAAACTTGGCCCTTCTTTCTACCACTGCTTCCCTTCGATTTTGGAAAAAGTTGGCAATCTTCTAAACGCAAGCACCACGGTTTAATGGACGGTGTTTTTCCTTCCTTCTCAACGATTAAGTGTCGAGGTTAGAAGAGGGGGAAAGGGTAAAGTGTCCAACGGTTATGTGAGGGGTAAAATTGGGTTTTAGAAAAATTTGTGTCCAACGTGGCTGAGCTTGTGCCAAACGACGTCGTCCAAGCAGTCCACGTGGGCAACCGAATGTCACTTAACGTGACACATCAGCACCGTCACTCACTCCGTCAATTTTCATTTGACAGAAGGACTAACGTGGGACCTGTTTGACATTGTTGGGGACTTTTTTTTGAGTTTATTTTTCTCAGGGACTAATTTGGGCACCGCTATTTTTGTCAGGGACCAATTTGGGTCTTTACTCTATTTATAATATCTATATTTTAATGGATCATCTAAAGTAGTATCTTGTAAAAAAAAAGTTTCTAATTCCCACTCTGATTTTTGTTGTGATTTCCCGTAGAAATAATTTATAAATTTTTTTTTAAATCTATTCCAGAAAAATTCTAAACTGATTTGATTTGAAATTTTTATAATGACTTTTATCCTACTCACTACTCTCCTTTCCATATCTTAAGATTATTTCCCATGTATTTTATTAAAAAAATTTGGTGCCTAGAATGAACCATGCTCTGATAATAATTTTTGTTTTCGTTCTTCAATCTTATATTTGTATTTATTTGTATAATATTCATATGAATTTTCCATCCTATACATGAATTCATTACTAAGCTCTGTTTCTGTATCTTCTTCTCTGTTTACCCCTTGTCTATAGTCTAAAAATCTTACATAAGTTTCTCCTCTTCCATCACTATAGAGTACTCCATTTTCTGGTACTAATATATCACTATTTTCCTTGTCCCCAAAGATCTTACTAGTGTTCTATTCTAATCCTGCTAATTCTTGGGAAGATATTTCTTTAAGTTTTATCATTTTAATATTTTTACTTGATATATATTCTATTACATTATTTATTTTTACCTTATAATTAATACTTATATTTTGCATAGTTTTTCCTATAAATCCTATTGTAATTACTAAATTACTTCCACTTATAAATTCCTCAAATCCTTTAGTTTGTATTCCTATTTTAATATTTATACAAAAGTCTTCTATGGGTAATGTCATATTGGGAGTGCAGTAAAAAAGTCCTACATCCACCAAATTTATCAAAAAAAGGGTGGAAAAACTGCTGATACTGCAAAAGACATGGTAGTACCTGCTAAATCAACATATGATACAATATGACTTGTTGATAACAGAATTGGGCACATAATGTAAGCGGATAGGTAGATGTGCCCGAATTAAAATCCGAGGTAAACCACTTTACAAATAGACATATAATTGACTTCAAATTTCATTAAAAACTTGGTACACATAACACCAAAATTCAAGTCACATAACATTAAAATTCATAACAATATTACAAACATTAAAATTCAAGTCACAATATTACATCATAACATAACATCAAACACAAAATACATCCAGCATAATGTACCCCACCCATTTCACCCTAAACCCTACAACCTAATCTGATTGCATATCCTGCTCATCCTCATGATCGTCATCCTCACCAGCACCATCAGCCTCATCACCAGTATGTTGACCCCATGTTGATCCACCCTCCAAGCGTGTGACCCTGTTTTCCCATGTTGTTCGCCACTTGCTTGTGCTCTGTCTGTAGCCCCTAAACTCACTGGTCAATGAGTCCTGACCACATGTCAGGCGATACATGGAGGACATCACATGATCAAGTGTCCATCCTTCCTCGGGAACTGTCCATCCACCCTCAAGTGGTGGTGGAGCTGGTGGTCGCCGGGTGCGGCTGCGACGTGCAGGAGTGGGATCAACAGCAGCAGCAACATCATCTGTGTCCTCATCATCAAGTCCAACATCAGCATGCAAAAAAACAAACATTAAAATTACCAAATACATCAACATTAACCCTACTGCTACCAAAATACATTTACCTGCATCCTCCATCTGAGCGTCGTACTGAAGGGGGACCTCTGGTGGTTCAGGTGCCTTACTCCAATACCAGACACCTGCTGGGCTCTGCATAATCCCGCATTGCTTCAAGAGGCGCTCCCCAAAGATGGCATTCCAGCTTCTGGCTGTTTTCATGGTCTCGGTTGCCATAGGAACACCAAATTTGTGCAAAATCTTCTGCACTAAGAATGCAAAAGGCAACTCAGCCTTCTTTGACTTCGCCGCCTTCCACATCAAAATGCATATGTAGTGCCTCCAGTTGACTTCAATCTGGTGAAGAAGGGCCCACAAGATCACAAAGTCACCTTCAAGTACCTTCGAGTGATTGTGAGGGCGCTGGAAAATAATGTGTGTCACCACATAATGAAGTATGCGGGCAGACACGGACAAATTGCTCACAGGATAATGAGCAAATTGCCCGGCCTCTGCATCTGCTCTCCTGGTCTCAGCCACAACAGCCTCCCGATTATAACCACTAAATATATGATGGTTGTCTCCATCATATAGTGCTGACCCCGTCACACTATCGAAGTCAAACCCCAGCAACTCTGCCCAGATAGGTGCTGTAACGATTATATCAATCCCGCAGACACGGGAAATCAACTCACCATGCACATACCCCAGGTTCTGGTAGAATGCTCTAACCATGACCTCCGAGTACTCACACCTCATCTCCGCAAGAACCAGCAAATGTGCTTGCTGCAGAAGTGGGACTATGTCGAACCGCTCTAAATTAAAGAACGCTGAATCCAATGATTTCGGCTCACAAATTTTGCGGCTCATGAAAAACTTGACAAACCTCTCGTGTGCAACGGGGTCATCCTCAAATAAATATCCGAACGGAAGGTCCGGAGTTTGATGGACAACAGCCTGAGGGTGAGAGGAGGAAGATCCATAATGTTGGCGCTTGCTCCTCCCTTCGGTATCCACCGCTCTCTTCTTCGCGTGGCGTCTCTCCTCCATGCAGTCACACTGTAAAACAAAATCAAAATCCAGATTCAGAGAAACAACATAAAGGGTTAGGTTTAGGGTTAGGGTTTTTTATTGGCAACAAAAAAAAATGTAATTTGAAAGCGAAAATTCACAATACGCAAAGCAATAAATTTAAATTCAAACATGATTACATCAAAGTCAGAATAAATTTCATGATGAATCACAAATTCAAACGAAAATTTTTTTTATTGAAAAACAATCGGTACAAAGAACCCTTACCACGCACCAAGGATGATGACAAAGTCTTGAGATGATCGATCAAACGTGCTCACAGAATCTCCCAAAACACACTCCAGAAGCTCTCTACCCGGGTACCCCCTGTGGGTTTCCCAAATGAGGGCTGCTGGCCTTTTAAAAAATCCTATTCGCGAAATCTTCCCGAGTACCTTCATGCCTACCCGGGTAAATAATTCAAAAAATCTGCAGAATGAAGAACAATACCCGGGTACCCCTTACATACCCGGGTAGTGTTGATTTTTTTGAAAAATACCCGGGTACGGATGGGGTACCCGGGTAGATTGCGTGGTCAACGGTCAAACATGGGCAGATTGGTGTTATATTTTTCTGGAGGGTTAAATTTCCGTAATAGTATATAAGCGAGGGCAATTCGGTAAATAATTCTTAATAAAAGGCTATAGTGGTCAAAAAGTCCAAGAAAGGAGGTGAGGTCAATTCAAAGTAGACTTGGAAACGGGTTTCTCTAAAACGCCGTCGTTGGCTGTCGCCTGCGAGGAAAACACAACACAAGAGAGAGAGAGACGTTGAATTTTCTAATCTCATCCTTTTTGGACCCAATACAGAAACAACGCAGCCTCTCTTTCTTCTTTATTTCTCTCTCTTCGTCTCACGTAACTAAACGAAACCCTAGCGAAGACCTTTCTTCATTTTCCCCTCAATTTCATTCCGATGCTTTGATCTCTTCCCTCTTCCTCAATCCCATTATACAGTTCAGTTTTTTGTTTCTTTTTTAAATATTGTTTTTGAATTTTTCTCTTCGGTTCTTCCTACCCCCAAACCTTTTCAACGCGTTCATCTTTTTTTTTTTTCTGGAAATTCTTGGAGATGATTGGTTCAAATACGTTCTATCGTTGATGGATTTTGCAGATCTGGTATTGCTTTTGGAAGTGGTGTCTTCCTTTATACATTGTCTCGCTTTTTTCAATTTTTCACTTTCTCCTGTTTTTATTTAATTAATATGCGAGTGTGAACGGAAGGGGATTTTTGAATTTCGAATTTGTAAACATCTTATTTAGTTCCGTATTTTTTTTAATTAAATTGAGCTGATTTTTTTTTTTTTTTTTTTGAGAGGGGGGGGGGGGGGATCCGATAATTGTTTTGGTTTTCTTTTCTTGTGTTTTGGGTTTTCTTTGTTTCCCTTTTCGATAATATATCACTGGGTTGTGCTAATTCATGCGACATGGTGTGTCAAACTTGATGATTTATTTTGAACTTTGATTTTACGGGATGTCATCTGTTGTTAGATTAGTTTAGATTTGGACAGCGATTAGGGTTTTAGCTACAGTCATTTTTTTACAAGGGTTTTATTCTGTGTATTTTTTAATATGGCCTAAGTTATTTCATTCAAGTCAATCTTAGATTTTGGAGTCGAATTAGTCTTTGTGTTTTACTGGAATTCAGTTTTAGTTTTACTTTTCAAAGGTATTGATATATTAATGTGATAGGAGGTCAGGTTGTATGTGATCGTTCATATGTTTTGTGTAACAACCGATTTACTTTTTATCTCAATTACTTGCGAACTATTTCTTTATGAATCATTGAATTAAGCAATTTGTATAATTTTTTATTTGCAGGTTTTATGTAGCTTGAGTTTAGTCAAGAAATAATTGATGGATGATCATTGTACATATGGATAAAATGTCTGCTCCTTCATCGTGGGAGCGTGCACAACGCCTTTATGAAAAGGTATTACTTTTTCTCCCTTTTGGTCATTCACTGAGCTGGAAACCTTAAAATTAGATGAACAAAAAATGGCTTATTGTAAATATCCTATAATCTCCCAAGCAAAATATTGTAGAAATCTGGTTACTGTTAGTTGACAAATATGCACTCTCTTGGCATTGTGGGTCCAACTGATTTTTTCTGTTTGTTGGTCCATATAGAGGAATGTTTTGTTGGTCAATGTTCTTTTTTCTTCAAATAGATTGATGACTCTACAAAGCCACTTGAAGTTTGCTCTAATTCTATGATTCTGTTTTGGAATCAGTGTTTGAAATCAATGCGAGGACTTTTTATTAGGATGCTCTGATATGTAATCTTTGATTCCCAGCCCCAGAATGGTTACATACTTTTTGTTTTGGGCCCTGTTTTAGGTGCCTTGACTTTTAAAATTTGATGCACTGATATATATTTAATTTGATGGTTTACTGTTTGGGTGTTTGGTCTTTGAATGCTCTTCCATCTCTTTGATACCATTTTTTTTTTGTCTATTTTGAGTTTGAAATTTTCTGAAGTTGAATTTGAGTTATTTACTTAATCTTTAAATCTCTTATTTACAAAATTTTTCACTAGATAAAAGTACCATTGCGTGAAAGACCCTAATAAATTGGCATGAATTGAGAAAATGACAATACATTGGCACTAATCAGTGAATCAGATTGCTAATCTAGAGAATCTCTTTTAAAACTTGAGTTCTTCAACGTTGAATGAATAAATAAAGATATCTATTTGGACTTTCATTTCCTAAACTTGTAAAAAAATGAATACATATTTAAATCTAAAATGCTGTAAAATTTATAACGTGCTGTTGTTTTACACGGTCGTCTTCTATTTTTTTTAATTAATTTGCATAAGGTTTTTGGGTGAGATGAATGTTAGAAGTCTGGTTTGTAACATATCAGTTATTTGTTACTTAGAACATTGAATTGGAGAATAAGCGGCGAAGGTCGGCTCAGGCGCGGGTCCCTTCAGATCCAAATGCTTGGCAACAGATGCGTGAGAACTATGAAGCTGTAATTCTTGAGGATCATGCTTTCTCTGAGCAGCACAATATTGAGTATGCTCTTTGGCAGTTGCACTATAAGCGGATTGAAGAGTTTAGGGCATACTTTAGTGCTGCTCTTTCTTCTACGAGCTCGAATTCGTCTCAGGGAGTGAAAGGCCCTGCTCGACCTGACCGGATAAATAAAATAAGGCTGCAGTTTAAGACTTTTCTTTCAGAAGCAACTGGATTTTACCATGATCTTATTATGAAAATCAGAGCAAAGTATGGGCTTCCTTTTGGTCACTTTGAGGACTCAGAGAATCGGATCGTGATGGAGAAAGATGGGAAGAAATCTGCTGACATGAAGAAAGGCTTTGTATCCTGTCATCGCTGTCTGATATATTTGGGTGATCTAGCTCGTTACAAAGGAATGTATGGTGAAGGTGACTCAATAAATCGGGATTTCACAGCAGCTTCTAGTTACTACTTACAAGCTGCATCTCTTTGGCCTTCAAGTGGGAATCCCCATCATCAGGTTTTTGGCATTCCTGCATCCATTGTGAATTTTTTATGAGTCGGGTTTCTTAGTCATTATATTCCATTTTAATGAGTATGTTCTTTTCAGCTTGCTTTATTGGCTTCGTATTCTGGGGACGAGCTGGTGGCTATTTATCGGTATTTTCGTAGTTTGGCCGTGGATAGTCCATTTACAACTGCCAGAGAAAACTTGATTGTTGCATTTGAGAAGGTAATATGACCATAATTTTGCTCTTGGGATGTTCAACTTATTTATCAAGAATGAATCAAATTGTTGTTGTTTAAGTAGTTTGTGTTTCATTCTTTTTGGTTTGTTATTCAACCTTGATGTTTGTTTACGTTGTGATTACTGCTTGCATGCTAAAGTATTATTATGATGATGGAATTCCTTTATTTTTACTGTAGGTGTTTGACAATGAATATTAAGTACATTAAAAATGGAAGGTTATTATTGGCACCAGGAAAAAGATAATAGAGTACACAAAGTGCCAATGATCCAAATAACAGCAACAGTAATACAAATGACACTGAATTCACACTTTTATTAATGGATAACCAAGCTATCTCACCACCGTGAAAATAACTTGTGACAGTACAAGAAAATTAAGAACAGTAATTATAAATGCTGTATTTCAGAACCTCCCTCCCTCAATCAACTACCCGATTGAAAGAAGATACACTAATGACCCATACCCATGGCAGCAGCTAGTACTCTATTCCCAGTGCTCACAAAACCTTTATAGACTCAAAATATGCTCTTCTCCTTTTCCCCACTAACTAACTTATATTCTGCATCTTCTCCTTCGCTCTCTTCACCACAAATTTTCCCTTCCCCATTCACAGCTTGCCACGTGTCCATGCTTGTAACTAACTTTGTGTTGCCCTTAGCTTTTCTCCGCCTTACGTTTATACACTTTATCATATGGTTGAAGAGGCTTCTCCCTCTTCTTCCTCGTGTTCTGTCTCCTCCTCGTTTGTCTCCCTCGTGCTCTCGTCCAAAATCATGACAAACAGCTGTGGGTTCGGGCAAACGTGACCCGGTCCAAACGGTCCATCGCAGCGGAAACAAAGGTTGCGACGACGGTGCTCTGCGATCTCTTCTGGTGTTAAGCGACGGAACTGATTTTCACGGCGGCCCTCCGTACCCGTGGCCAACGTTCCATAGCGTTGCGTCATCCCATCCGATTCTATTCCTCCTTTACCATTACGATTAGGGTTCCCATTGGTATTACTAGCAGCCAAGGATTGGGTCATTTGGTTTGTGTGGTTTGGGTTTAGTTGGGCTGACGAATTATGCCCATTTTCTCCCCACTTTAATCCCCCTTTACTGTTAGTAAGGGTTGCCTTCCTTCCAAGCCCATTTCCACCTACGGACCTAGATGCATTACGGCCCAAATACCCATCACTTCTGCCCATCACAAGATCCTTTTCCTCCACTCGTTGGGCAAGTAACATCATGTTGCCCAAGTCCTCCGGCGCATGCAAGGGGAGCTCTACCCTTATCTCCGATTTCAACCCCATTAAGAAAGCGGCCCGCATCATCTCCTCGTCCGCGTGTCTCAACGGCGCGGATAACACCTCAAATTGCTTACGGAATTCCGTCACCATCCCTGTCTGTTTTAGCTCCATCAACGACTCATATGGGTTCCCCGATGGCGAAGCATGAAAACGTTGTAGGATCGCAGTACGCAATAACATCCAATCTTCCAACGGATTTTGTGGTTCCCACCACTAAAACCAGCTGAGAGCCTCCCCTTCCAAGCAAATCGCAGCCGTTTCCACTTGTTCCTCCGGTGTTATTCTATTGACTTGGAAGTATCGTTTTGCTCGAAAAATCCATCTGTAAGGATCATTGCCCGTGAAATAAGGGACTTCCACCTTACGCATCCTCTCTTCGTTCCTACTTGTGCGTGTGTTTGTTTCGTTCACCATGGCGTTCAAGATCTCCATTGTTCGATCCACCATGATGACAAGCTCTTGCCATCTCTTGGAGCGTCGTCATTATTTTAGCGATATTCAGCTCAATCCGATGAATTCCCTCTTCCGTTTCCCCAACTCTAGCCTCTAATAATTCCATTCTATGATCCATGTTTCTCGTTAGCACCATCCAAGTTTCCCGGGAAAGTGCTTTGATACCAAATATTGGCACCAGGAAAAAGATAACAGAGTACACAAAGTGCCAATGACCCAAATAACAGCAACAATAATACAAATGACACTGAATTCACACTTTTATTAATGGATAACCAAGCTATCTCACCACCGTGAAAATAACTTGTGACAGTACAAGAAAATTAAGAACAAAATTTTAAATGCTGTATTTCAGAACCTCCCTCCCTCAATCAACTACCCGATTGAAAGAAGATACACTAATGACCCATACCCATGACAGCAGCTGGTACTCTATTCCCAGTGCTCACAAACCCTTTATAGACTCAAAATATGCTCTTCTCCTTTTCCCCACTAACTAACTTATATTCTGCATCTTCTCCTCCGCTCTCTTCACCACAAATTTTCCCTTCCCCATTCACAGCTTGCCACGTGTCCATGCTTGTAACTAACTTTGTGTTGCCCTTAGCTTTTCTCCCATGGGCCTTACGTTTATACACTTTATCATATGGTTGAAGAGGCCCATCAGTTATACATTTCAGATTGGGTGGATGATTAGTAATACCCTTATTTGTATGTTATGTATGCATGTCTGAGGTGGAGTTTGTGCAGGTATTCTAAGTTCATAATTTTATTCGGTGTCGTAGAAAGCTGAAAACGAGCATGTCTTGAAAGCTAGTCTGTTTAATTTCATTGTGACCTGTCTGGGGTGTGTTAAGTTTTGTTTACTGTTTTCACCGTTTTGTCTAATATATGGCTTTTTATCCTTTTGGCATTACATTATAATTATTCTAACTAGCTATTTTTATAATTCTATTATAGAATCGCCAAAGTTTCTCTCAGCTTCCCAGTGATGCTAAAGCTCTTGCAGTCAAGGAATCTTCTGGGCGATTAACTGGAAAAGGAAGAGGAAAAGTGGAAGCAAAACTTGCGACAAGGGGTACTGGTGTTGATGCCAGTCATAGAACTGAAGGAGCTTCCAGCATACAAGAAACTTATAAATACTTCTGCACTCGCTTTGTCCGTCTAAATGGAATCTTGTTTACTCGTACAAGGTATATATTCTTGACATTTTCTTTCTGTATATATTTGTGTATCACCACTAATCTATTGTATGTTGTTCTGACTTTTTCCCCTTTGTTTGTCATATACTTTGTTTATAGCCTTGAGACCTTCACTGAAGTTCTTGCTGTTGTTAGCACTGGCCTGCATGAGCTTCTGTCTTCAGGGCTAGATGAGGAGCTGAATTTTGGCCCTGATACTTCTGAGAATGGACTTGCCATTGTCAGAATTGTCTGCATTCTAGTATTTACAGTTTATAATGTGAACAGGGAATCTGAAGGTCAAACTTATGCAGAAATTGTACAGCGTGCTGTTCTGCTTCAGAATGCATTTACTGCAGCTTTTGAATTGATGGGTTACATAATAGAGAGATGTGCACAGCTGCATGATCCTTCTTCTAGTTTTCTTTTACCGGGCATTTTGGTATTTGTCGAGTGGTTGGCTTGTTATCCAGATCTTGCTGCAGGCAGTGATGTGGATGAGAATCAGGCAACTTTGAGATCAAAGTTTTGGAATCATTTTATATCCTTCTTGAATAAGCTGCTTTCAGTCAGGCCTATGTCTATTGATGATGACGAAGAGGAGACTTGCTTTACTGACATGAGCAGGTATGAAGAAGGGGAAACTGAAAATGGACTTGCTTTGTGGGAGGACTTTGAGTTGAGGGGATTTGTTCCACTTCTTCCTGCACAAACCATCTTGGATTTTTCAAGGAAGCATTCCCTTGGAACTGATGGTGATAAGGACAGAAAAGCTCGACTCAAAAGGATTTTAGCTGCAGGGAAGGCTTTAGCAAATGTTGTTAGGGTTGATCAAAAAATGATATATTTTGATTCAAAGGCAAAGAAATTTATAATTGGTTTTGAGCCTCAAACCCCAGATGATTTTCTTGGCACCTACTCATGCATGCCAAATGCAGAAGAGTTACTGCAAGAAAAGCCAGCAGATAAATCAAAGGTGGAAATTGTCCAGTCAAAACAACACCAGTATATGGAAGGAGATGATGATGATGAAGTTATTGTTTTCAAGCCTATAGTGGCTGAGATGCGGTCTGATGTGGTTGTCTCATCATGGGCACCCAATGAGGGTTTGGAGCCTGCTCTAAAAGTTTCTGGAGAGGATTTAAAATTTCATGTTGATTCTACTTCTAACCCTCTCAATAATCTTAATTATCAAACTTTGCCAGTTTCTGTTAGTGGTATGGTGCCTCAGATCCTGCAGCCAGTTCATCAACCACATACATCAAGGTGGTTAGAGGAGGAAATTTCTCTTGCTAACAGTTTAAAAGGTCTTAGGTTCTTTGAGAATGGGCATGTGATGAAACCTGGCCGTCAAGAAGCTGTAGGCATCTCTAACCATGTTGCACTTCCTATTCCTATCCAACAATCTGTCAGCGCTGACTCAAATGGTGTGTTTTATGGTCTCTCAAAAGCTCCAGAATCTGTGATTCCATCCAAAATTGATGCTATTGCATCTTCTGGAGTAATTACAGATAACTTAGCTGTGAAGACATCATCGGCCTTACAGGCTGGTTTGAGAAAAGCCCCCGTCAGTCGACCTGCCAGGCACCTTGGACCTCCTCCTGGTTTTAGTCCTGTTCCTCTTAAACAAGGTGTTGAATCCCCTGTCTCGGATTCAATCAGTGGGAATCCAATTATGGATGATTATAGTTGGTTGGATGGCTATCATTTGCATTCATCAACCAAAGACTTAGGCCTCAATGGTCTGGTTACTTACTCTCAGTCAAATTCCCTGCAAGTCAATAACAATGGATTGAGTGGGACCATCAGCTTTCCTTTTCCTGGAAAACAAGTTCCATCTGTGCCTTTACATGTGGAGAAGCAAAATGGTTGGCCAGAATATCAAACTTATGACCTTTTAAAATCACACCATGATCAGCAGCTGCAGCTGCAGCCTCAGCAGCTACTCACAACTGGAAATCAGCACTTCTCTCCCCTGCCTGAGCAATTTCAAGGACAGTCAATCTGGACAGGTCATTACTTTGTGTGATGTCAGTATGAGAGTATAGATGGTATGCTTCTGGCCTGGATTTATTGCTGTTGGTTTAATGTATGCATTTTATTCTGTTCAGTTTTTGGATTGCTGACATAATTATGTATTTGAGGTCCTTGAAGGATTAACGCGATGTGCTGCATTCTTTTGCTACTCAACTCCAAAATTTGCTGCCTTGTCGTTGAATGTTGTTGGAGTTTCTTTGGAGTTGACCTGTTGCAGGCACTTGCTAGTACAAAAGGTGAGTATCAAATTATTCTTCAATTTGTTGATGTTTGTAACTTATCCAGTTATATAGTTGAAACGTGGACAATCTTGTAAGTCACTCTTATCCTCTTTCACTAAATTATCATCTCGGTGTTTATGTCTAATATTGCCCTTTGGGCCTTGGCCTTTATTACTATCTTTCAAACAATGTTGTAAAGTCTAGAGAATTAATTATGACTGCTTCCGCCGATTTATGAATTATATAACTTTTCTTGCAAGTTATTGCAGATTATGCTGAGCTCTTCAGCCCGGAAGAAGGAAGATATACATGCATCTTTACAGTTCAAAGTTCGTAAGAAGTAAATGCCTTGTCTGGTTGGTTGGGGCGGATAGGTGGTGATAAATAAAAGACCATTCAGTCGTCGTGGAGCTTGTATATTCTGGGTTGGTGGTGTCGCAATGGTTTGTTACACTTATCTAGGGGAAATGTCATAATGGTGCACCTGTAAGAATCGTTGATATCATCATCTGGTTGCAAGTTATACATAGTGCTAGCCCTTTTTTCTGCCTCAATGCTTCAGACTATAGTTGGGAATGGTTGGTAGGTAAGAAGTGGGTGTAAAGTTGGATAATGGGTATGATATTGACATTGTGGGGCTCACTTGAGTGAGTACATGTGTTTAGTTGTTGCGTCTTCGTTAAGGTTCGTATAATGTGTTGTCTGTGACGATTGGTATATGGTTAATTTTCTCTTTCTAAGTCGAGGGGTTGACTCGAACTTCCAAATAAATTGGTGGTTGTATACATATCCATCTTGGTCTGTATGAATACAATGATATAACGTCTTTATTTCCTGCTTTGTTAGATTGTTTATGTTGTTCGGTAGAAGGGAATAGAATAATCAATTCGTGTAAGCTGTTCTGTTCTCTGCCCCTCCAATTGAAAAATGACGCCTCACCCTAAAAACTAGCTATACAAACTAGCTATTAAGAGTGGAAGTGTTACCGTTTAAAAGAGAAACTGTTGTTGCTGGGATGCTGTTTTTCAATTGAACGGACAAGGGAACAAATATAAGGAACATTTTTTGTATTTATATATCATATTGCCATGTAAAATTTTTCAGATTGCAATGCATTGTAGTTTGCTACAATTGTTAGCGAATTTAGTTACCAATGATTTTGTGACAACTAGCACATTTTCGCATGAAAAGTTGATTGTCATGTGTCGAAGTTCGCCATGAGTGTTAGCAAACATGGTAGCATTAGCAAATAATTTTATAACACGTGACACATTTTTGCAGGAAAAGTTGATTGGACTAAGTTCGCAACTTGGGGTAGCTAATTTGGTGCACTATGTAGCAGAATTAATGTACCAATCACAATCAAAAAAGAAAAACAAAGAAAAATGACTATTTAATTAATGTACTAATCACAATTAATATAGTAATAACCAATCACAATAATGTATCAATCACAATTAATTTTGATTGGTACATCAATAGTGATTGGTACATTAATTGTGATTGTTGATTGATACATTAATTGTTTGAGATTGTGGTACTGTTACATATTTTTACGATGTTTATAAGATAAAATATGTCAAATGAGGTGTTTCTGCATAGATTTTGAAAAGTTATGTGAAATAAAAAAAAATCATCTGATTTGGATATTTAAATCAAAAGTCATGACATTCCGAAGTTTTATAATAATGAGATTGGTACATTAATTTTGATTGATACATTAATTAAATAGTTTTTTTCCTTCGTTTTCTATTTTTGATTGTGATTGGTACATTAATTCTGCCATATAGCATACTAAGTTCGCTATCTCTGGTAGCGAATTCGGTCCAATCATCTTTTCCTGTGAAAGTGTGCCATGTGTCACGAAATTATTGGCTACCAAATTCGCTACCAGTCGGTAGTCGTAGTGAACTTGGACACATGTCAGTTAGTTTTTCCTGCGAAAGTGTGCCACGTGTCATGAAATCATTGGACACCAAGTTTGTTGTCAATTATAGTGAACTTTGATCCGTAGCAGTCTAGTAAAAAATATTGTTCGCGTGGTAGATGGATAAAAAATGGCCAAAAATTGGTAGTTTGGTCACTGTTCCCAGATAGAAAGGGTAGGTAGTTTGAATGCTTAGTAGTTAAATCAAAGAATTATTATAAATGGTTGTAATGTCTTTTAGGGCTTATTTGGGAGTCACTTTTTGGAAGGAAGAAGAAGGTTTTCTTTATGTCTTTTTGTTATTTGTGAGATTAAAAAAATGAGAAAAAGAAATTGGGAATTTTGTAAAATCCTTCAAAATCATTCTCTCCCTTAAAATGAAAGTTTCTCCAATTTGGTGAATGTGAGAAGGAAAATATTAGAAATTACTTATATTCTCTTATCATTAATTATAAAATATAATAATTATATTATGTTGATTTTGCAAATATAATATTAGTTTTGTTAATTATATTAATAATTTAAGAAATGATAAAATCGTAAAAAAATCTCCTTAATATTTCATTTTCATTCCTTATTATATTTTTTAACTCTCAAGAAGAGAATAGCCTTTATTTTTCCTCCCTTTTCCTTATATTTCTTTTCTTTTCTTTCCTTTCTCTTTGAACTCTCAAACAAAGCCTTAAGATCTTTAAAGGGATATTTTTGGATGGATGGAAGGATGATGGTTTTTTTTGTTTTTATTATTTATTTTACAAGAGAATGATGGTTTCACATTTAAGTAAATTTTGCCCTTGTTTTTTAGTTTTTAAGGATTTAATTTTTTCCCCTATAAATTTGAAATAAAGTTATCTCTTGCCGTGGGGAGAGGGTGGGGCTTTTTTTTTTTTTTAAACTCTTTTCTAAGGGACCCACCCTGGGAATAAATCTTTTTATGTCTCAATTTAACATGATTATAAGATCTAACTGTTTATTGACAAATTAAAAGCTATATAAATTGGTAATTTCTAATTATTGTGCTCCCAAAAGGGAAAAGAAAGAATGTCACCGTTGATTTATTATTAGATGATTGGGATCTTCTACATGATATGATGATGTGAAATTGCAATATGAGGGGATCCATTCTTGGAAACTAAAGGATTATAATGTAGACTTTCATAGTCCGTCCTAATTAATTTTTAAACTCCTAGTGAAGAGGAATATAATAATCTCTTTGGCTAAATTACAATTTAACATAATGTATTTAGACCCTTATTTAGTAAACCACATTATATTTTCAATTGAAAGAATTAACTTTCTAAAACTATATCATTAAAGCAATTAAGCAAATTTGTTAAAAGAAACACCAAACTCTGATAACTATCTCACGTGAAGATCTCGAAAATTGTCCTATCTTTTTTTCTTAAAAGCAAGAAGTATTCTATTTCTATTTCTTGATCACCGTATCGTTCTTTCGGTCGTTCGCGCAACATTTAAAATCCCACTTTCCAACGGATGCTTTGTTATTGGGTTAGTTATATCAATTTGTGAGTGATGATAATTTCTCTTACCAAAATATATATATATATATATATATATATATATATATATATAAATATATATATATATATATATATATATATATATATATACATATATATATATATATATTGTTGTAAATAATAATTAATTAGTTATTATTTAGTCATTAATTTGTTGTATTGGCCCAAGCCCATTAGGTCAAGAATTCTCTATAAATAGAGAGCCCTTTGTACAGATCATTTATAATTTCAATAACATTTGAATACTCTTTTTCAAGTTGGTATCAGAGCTCTCGAATTTTTAGGGTTCTGCTTCCGCAAATCATCGTCTTTAAAAACCAAACCCTATTTGCCTCTAGCCGCCACAAAGCCTCTGCCGGAAAAATTTTCGAGGACATTTTGGACCGTGAGGACCCCTGTTTCACTCCGTTTTCTTAGATCTATCATTCTATGGAGGTTTCTTTTTCATCAGATGACCGGAACAGCTCAAAAAAAAATGCGGTACCGTTCATCGGCACTGTTCACGCGGTACTGTTCACGTGGTACTGTTTAAATTTTTTATTTTTTTTGCTTGGTTTTGTCTCCTCTTTCTGGATCTGTGCTTTCCTCTTAGATTAGACGTCGTTTGGTATTTTTTCTTGTGATTTTTTGGCTTCTTGGTGTTATCCCTTGACCATTTTTGTGCAATATGGCCTCTTCTCAAAGGAGTTCCTTTACAAAGTTTTCTGATGGTGCATCTTCTAGACCTAAGAGAGATGATCGATGGTGTTCTTATTGTAAAAAAACAGGTCATATCAAGCATCTATGCTTTCGCCTCCATGGAAAGCAAATTGTCTTAGAAAAAATGGTAAGGATGCGTGGTCAAGCACATTTTACTTCCTCTGAAATAAGTCCTGCACCTAATGACACCCAACCTGCATTTCGTCCAGATGAGTTGGAACGACTCCGAACCATCCTTGATTCTCTGAGTAAGCCGACTGATACTAGTGCTTTGACTATGACTGATATGAGCTCCAAAACTTATTCTTTCCTTTCTTCATGTAATTATTTTAAACATTCTTGGGTTGTTGATTCTGGTGCTACTGATCATATGGCTTGTTGTGCTGACTCCTTTACTTCTTATCATCCTACCACTGGAATATACAATAGCCGTAGTTGAAGGCTCACATACATTAGTTGCGGGTTCTGGTGACATAAACTTACAGTAGTCCTTACATCTTAAAGATGTTCTTCATGTCCCTAAACTCTCTACGAATCTTCTTTCTATTCATAAAATTACAAAAGATTTGAATTGTACTGTAACCTTCTTCCCTACCTATTGTGTTTTTCAGGATCTCGCCATAGGGAAGATGATTGGTAGTGCTAAAGAGCAAGGTGGGCTGTACTATCTGGTGTCACAATCTCTCGCAAATAAAGTAACAGATCACATCTTGATGTCTCATGGTCAATCAATTGTTGATTCTTTGATTTGGCTTCATCATAAGCGCTTGGGACATCCTCCATTTAGTTTACTCAAGTCTTTATTTCCGTCATTGTTTTTGTCTAAGTCTGTTGAGTCTTTTCATTGTTATGTTTGTGAGTTTGCTAAGCATCATCGTGTGTCTTTTCCTTCTAGTATTACTAAGAGTGTTGAACCTTTTGATCTTATTCATTCTGATGTTTGGGGTCCTTCTAAAGTCCCTCATTCTTCTGGAAATAAATGGTTTGTTTCTTTTATTGATGATTGCACTCATGTAACTTGGGTTTACTTAATGCGTGAAAAGTCTTAGGTACCACAACTGTTCTTCAATTTTATAAAATGGTTGAGACCCAATTTGGTAAAAAAATCAAGAGACTAAGAACAGATAATGGTATTGAATATATTAATCATAGTTTTTCCCAATTTATACGAAATAACGGCATGATTCATGAACTTACTTGTGTTGATACCCCTCAATAGAATGAGGTTGCTGAAAGAAAAAATCGTCACCTTCTTGAAGTAGCTCGTGCATTAATGTTTCAGACACATGTACCCAAATACTATTGGGGAGATGCTATTCTTATTGCAGCATTCTTGATCAACCGTTTACCCACTCGGGTACTTGACCATGTAAGTCCTATTCAGTCTATAACTTCTTTTTTTCCCTTTTATTCCAACTATGAGTCTTCCTCCACAAGTGTTTGGGTGTGTTGCTTTTGTTCATGTTCATAAACATCATCGCAGTAAGTTGGACCCTAGGGCTATTAAATGTGTCTTTCTTGGTTATGTTCCTGATAAGAAGGGCTACAAGTGCTATCACCCTGGTAGAAGGAAATTTTTTGTTTCTATGGATGTTACATTTCAGGAATCTGAGTCCTTTTTCCAAGGTCCTCATCTTTAGGGGGAGAATACTTCACCAGAAAACTCATCACCTCCCTTCTTTGAGTTTGAATCTTCAGTGTCTACTCCTTTACGTGTGTCAGTGTCTCCTCCTCTTGTTCCTGTTCCTCCTGTGTCGGATCCTCCTGTGAGTGATCCTCCTGTGACTGATACATCAAGTATACCAGAGATACGGAAGATTATGACACCTGAGTTGGTATATCAAAGAAGGAAACAACCCACATTGCCTCAGCAGCAACCTCAATCGTCTGAACCACTGGTAAATCCTGAATCTCATATTTCTGATCATGATGTTAAATGGTAAGTTTCGGTTATTCCAAACCCTAAATTTTGCAATTATTTATGCCTTAGTACCTTTCTTTCATCGTTAAACAAAAAAGTCTCTACCAAACTTTAAATTGAACTTGAGCAAGTTAGGCATAAATTTGTTATTTACAAAATAAATAGTTGATAAATTTGACAGAAATTAAGAAAAAAGATACTGTTATACCAACCCATTTACTAATTTATATTAGCTTGCTTATATATATATATATATATATATATATATATATATATATATTTACATTAGCATTTTTTTATAAAGACTAAAAATTATTTCTTTAAAATTAAGTTGAATTTTAACAGTTTTAAAAAATCAAAAAATAACTATTTTCTCAGAATCAATCTTCTCCGAATAGACTCTTATCTTGTAAATTACACGGAACAGTTAGGTGGACCCGAATTTACTCAAATATACTTTAAACCTAATTTAAGTATAAAAATTGTTAAGGTAACTGTGTAAACAATATTACTCACAGTCACTGACTTAATTTTACTCATATGAATGTAACTTTACTCAGTTGAGTAAACAATATTTCTCAACTGAATGTAATGGTCACAAACTTCCTATCTTTTAAGCACATCAAATTATAGCACTGAAATTTTTGTCGCAAAGCTCTTGTCTTGAGCATATGCCCCTATTTTGCCATTTGCCCATCAGTATAATTATATTCGGTTGGAGAACATTTGCACTTTTAATGATTCTTTGTTCTCTCATACTCTTTTTCTGACACAGACTTACACCAAAATAGAAATATACATTTAAGTGATGCACAGAAAATGGACCCACTCGGTTCTCCCCCATTTACTCCCATGACAACTTTTTTTTATTTTTTTTTTATTTTTTCCTAAGATGTTAAAATTCATTATTAGAGATATTCTGCCCTGCAACATAATCGGGCAATCGGCGGCCACACCTTTTGGAAAGTTGTATAAAGCTAAACTTTTTTATGAATAATGTTCCAGGTGTTAGCATATGGGTGTCCTAGAGACAATCTTTTGATTAAATAAAGGACAATAGATGTAGAACTTTATTTGTCGCAAATAAATGTAAGCACTATTTATTCAGTTTCATATTGTGTCTTGATATTACTGTTAATATTATATGAATGAACTGGATAAACCCCTTGGAATAGAACAGGTATCTCTTGAGTATCTGTGATGAGATCACGATCATGAGGATTCAAGGATATTGCATGTCTATTCCTAATCATATGTTCCTAGTCTAGAGACACTGAGTTTGGGGATCAGTGATCTCGAGTAAAGACTAGTACGACTTATCTACTTGTATATGGATACAAGGTAAAGACCTCATGAGCTGCAGATATGGAGATATCTTAGCTAAAGTCGTGGGTGGACCTATAAGAGTATAGCTCGCACTGAACAGACCCAAAAAGAGACTCTATGAGGAAATCTCACAGATAGTGTCATTAGAGTAATCTCTTTATGTTTGGGTGTGTCTTTCCTTAGACCAGAAGTTATTACCTAGACTGTGTTCTTGAAGGCATGTTTTGATTGTATACCTCGTCTGCCTGAAACATGGAGACTCATAGGTATACTGTTGGGCGTGTCCTTAAAGGGCACAGGGCTAGGGTAATAAGCTGAAGGAATTCGTCAAATCTCTGTGAGAGATTAGGTTATCTGTAAACCGGAGAAATCGAGATGACATTTACAGGGACTCGGGAATCTATGCATAGTAAAAGAGATCATGAGATGATCTGCCTTTAGAGTCGGTAAATTGAAGATTCCCTATTTCGAATAAAGTTTACCCTAAACCGCAGGGGTTGATACATTTCCTTACCCTAGGTTAATGGGAAGATAACCGAGACGAAGGGAAATACATACGGTAACCAAATATGTGCAATAGGATGATCAAGTCATTAATCTGACTAGTTCTGGGGCAACAAAGCATTGCTAGTGCTCTGTGTTGTCATTAATTGGGTTGTGGGCTTGTTGGGCCCAAGCCCAGTTATGTCAGTAGCTAAGTTGGACCTAATGGGTCACACACTAACACCTTGTAGTTATGATGGACTAGCTTTAAAGGTATTGGGCCTAATAATGTTATTAGCCCAAGAAGCTGTTTGGAAGCCCACCTAAATGGGTGGGTGGTGCATGGAGTTTAGTAATGGGCTTGGATAGTCCAAGCCATTACTAATTAATTTAATTAGTTAAATTAATAATCAAATATTTGAATTTCGAATTTTGAATTTGAAATTTGAATTTTGAAATTTGAATTTAGAATTTGAATTTCGAAATTCGAATTTTGAATTTGAAATTTGAAATTTGAAATTTGAATTTTAAAATTTGAATTTGAATTTGAATTTTGAAATTTGAATTTTGAATTTGAAATTTTGAATTTTGAATTTGAATGTTTGAACGTTTGAATTCAAGTGTTTGAATTCGAATTTGAATTGGTTTTGAAAAGTTGTTTCATAACAAAAGGATAAGACAGGATCTTATTGGAGCATATTCCTTGGATGAAGAAGCATCTTTGGAGGCTCTCCCTAGGCTGTTTGGTGCGCCACTTTTAAGTGATAAGAGTGTTATCTTATCACTTAAAACAAACCTCCATTCAGATTTGGTGGTTGAGGGAATCAGTGGGTAAGTTGATTCAAATTTTGAATGCAACTGCTCAATGTATTTGGACCCTTTATAGGGCTGAATTATGCGCATGAAAACTATATACTATATGATAGTTTATGAATTTAAGTTTAAATTAATTTGAATTTAAATTCATGTGGATAAGATTGGAGGTTGTTGGCAAAGTTTGTTTTGCAACAGCTCCACCTTATCACACTGTTTCATGCACAACTTTCAAAGAAATTTGAAAGTTTGTTTTTCATTTTGAATGAATGAATTCCCTCCTCCTCTCCAAAGGGTGCGCATAAATAGACATGTTCCTCACCTTAGGTTTCATTGGAAAACCAAGCCAACTCTCCTCCTCTATGCACCATTCTGTAGGGTAGCTCAGTACACCTTTCCAAACAGGATACCTAGCCTTCACCCTCACCACTTGTGCGCATAGCAAGCCTCATTGTGGTGTTCATCTGGTGGCTTTCAAGAAAGAGTTCTTGCATCATAGACGAACGGTGGTGTGGATCACCATTAGAGGGTTTGAACCCTTCAAGCCTGACATCTCATCTCCCTGACTGATCAGGCCAAAACAAGGTAACATCATGCTGTCTTAAAGCATGAATCTATGAGTGCATGTATGTTCCGCAGTAAAATTTTTGTTTTACACCTTACATGCATCGGCCTTCAAAGGCCAGTTTACTTTCAAGTGGTATCAGAGCCCGGTTGCTTTACCATCGACGGGTGATGGTACCTTGTTTGTGAAAAGAGTTTTTCACGGTCAAAAATCTTTAAAGGGTTAAAGTTTAAATTCTGCATGTGGATTTTGAATCACAAATCCTTTAAAGTGTTAAAGTTTTTGTTTTTATGAACATGAAAATTTGATTCTGTGTTCATAAAACATTATGCATCATGGTTTAGTTTCTTTTCTTTATGAAAGTTCTAAAAGGAACACCCTTTTTGAAAGGGTAGATTCGGCCATGGAGGGTACTAAGAGTACCTTGAATGATTTCTTATTTTTCTCCATGAATTGTGTCATGTTTATATGCATGAAATTTTGTGACAAATTTATCATATAGTTACCTATATGATTCGGCCATGTAGGGATATATGGCTACATGCATGGTTTAATTTTGTTTTCTTTAAGAAAGAATTAACAAAATTTGAATTGAAATTGTTTTTAAATTCGGCCAATGAGAAATTTAAGATTATGAATCTTGATGTTATTTTGATGTTTAAATGTTTAATGTCAAAATACATGTGAAAATGTTATGTGATAATATAATGTTTGTGTTTGCAAGTTTTGAACTTTTCAGGCACAAACAGGAAGGGGATGGTCATGGTGCCCGGATTTGAATTTTTTGAATTTTAAATTTATGTGTAATCGCACATTTTAATTTACAAGTATATTTGTAATTTAAATTTTGTAATTTTGTTCCTCCAAAGTGTTATGGAGTTTCTTTAATTATTTGTAATTAGAGAAATAGGCTAGTGGCGTATAGACGACAAGCGGCCGTTGCTTAAAGAAGCAAAAAGGACAAAAGCGCGAGCACCATGGCTATCTCAATATAAACTGTTTATATGTATGTATGATTAGAACGTCTAGTATGCATAAATTGGGCAAATCGCGTTTGTATGGTTATTATGTTTGTCCAATAACGACTAGTGTATACCAATAGATGTTTGACATAGGTAACGACTAGCATGATAACTTACAATATGCGTTTGATGGGACCTAATTAACCCCAAGATAAAAGGAACCCTTAAAAGGAATAAATAATTAAGCATATGATTATCTCCCACCACCAATGCTACTCAAAACTCTTCTACGTAGTGGTGCTCCACAACTCAGTTGGGACCCACTATTTCGTTGGGCTAGAGTAGTGTTTGAAGTGTAAGACACTTAGGGTGCTGGTTTAATGCTTAACTAAGACATAAGTTGCAGGCACAGCCGGACTTATGTGCTTAGGGTAATGGTGCTAGGTTGGTTGCATGAGATGCACCACTAAGTGACAAAGAGTTGTCAACCTAAAGTTAAGAGAGGGTATGAGATACTGTTGATAAAGATCAACCCTTTATTTAAATTAATCTTGCGGTCTCAGACGGAGGTTAAAATAAATAATCGCACTCTTAAACCCACTAAGGTAAAATCTAAAGTAGATTAACCCTAAGTCAAAAGGAAGGGTCATTGACTTAGATAAAATAGTGGGAGGGGCAAATTATTTCAAGTCTTTAATAATTTTCTTTTAACTACATAACCGTATATTAACTAAAACTATCTTTACATCCTTTTCAGCTTATAGTATGACTAATCCACTGTCACTGCGTTCAATACTCGATACGAATAAACTGACCGGTTCGAATTTTATGGACTGGTATCGGAACCTAAGAATAGTTCTAAGGGCCGAAAAGATTGCCTACGTTTTAGATGCTGTAATACCCGTAGCTCCACGGGAAGGGGAAGAAGGGTTTGCGGAATTTGATTTCGTAACCCATCAACAACACTTGGATGACAATGTGATGGCAGTATGCATCATGTTGGCATCCATGTCGCCTGAACTGCAAAAGCAGCATGAGCATATGGATGCTCCCTCTATTATCGTACATCTCAAGGAGTTGTATGATATTAAAGGCAGGCATGAGAGGTATGAGGCCTCAAAAGAACTGTTCTCTTGTAGGATGACTGAGAGCATGTCTGTTGCCAGCCATGTTCTCAAGATGATCGGGCTGATTGAGAAGCTAGGAAACCTAGGCTTCATCATGGATGCCGAGCTAAGTAATGACTTAGTCCTCACCTCACTTCCACCTTCCTTCAGTCAATTCATCATGAATTACAATATGCATGGGATGCAAGTGAGCTTGCCTGAGTTGTTAAGCATGTTAACAACAGCTGAAGTGTCTATCAAGAAGGATAGGACACAGGCTCTTTTGATTGGTGGGCCTAGCAAGGCCAAGGGAAAGGGTAAGGAGCCTGCAAAAGGTGACCCCCTTAAGCCCAAAGGAAAATCCAAGAAGAAGAAGGGCAAGAAGAAGGGTAAGAAGGCACCTAAGGACAAGGGTGATGCTGAGTGCTTCCATTGTCGCAATAAAGGCCACTGGAAGAGGAATTGTCCAGACTACCTGAACAATGTGAAGGACAAGAAGCATGGTGATGCTTCTGCCTCAGGTATTTTCATGATTGAGATAAATTATTCTTATGCTAATCCAACCTCATGGGTATTAGATACCGGATGTGGTTCTCATATCTGCAATATGTTGCAGGTACTTAGGAGCCCAAGGAGATTGGATAGAAACGAGGTGGATCTCCGCGTTGGTAATGGAGCAAGAGTTGCTGCTCATTCAGTTGGAGATGCTGACCTTATTTTGCCTACGGGCCTTTTATTGCATTTGAATAATTGTCTTTATGTTCCGCAAATTTCTAGAAACATTATTTCAATTTCTTGTTTAGAACAAGATGGATATACTTTCAGTATTAGGAATGGTACTTTTTCTATCATTTTGAATGATATGGTTTACGGTACTGCTTCTTTAATAAATGGATTGTATGTGTTGGAAATGGGAAATGAAGTGCTCAATATAGATGTGAAACGACCTAGGACGGATAATCAATCTTATCTTTGGCACTGTAGACTAGGGCACATAAATGAAACAAGATTGTCTAGGATGCATAGAGATGGATACCTGGACTCCATGGATTTGGAATCCTATGGACAGTGTGAATCTTGTCTAGCTGGGAAAATGATTCAACAAAAGCCCAAAGGGCTTGAGAGTCATAGGGCTAGTGAGTTATTAGAACTTATTCATACTGATGTATGTGGCCCAATGTCTATTGAGGCTAGAGGTGGATATTCTTATTTCATTACCTTTACAGATGACAAATCAAGATTTGGGTATATATACCTAATGAGATATAAATCTGAAGCTTTTGAAAAGTTCAAAGAGTTTAGGAATGAGGTGGAGAAACAGCGTGGCAAGATGATTAAGACATTACGATCAGATCGTGGTGGTGAATATTTGAGCCACGAGTTTCAGGGTTATCTGAGAGAAAATGGAATTCTCTCACAATTTACCGCTCCTTACACACCACACCAAAACGGTGTCTCCGAAAGGAGAAACAGGACCTTGTTAGACATGGTTAGGTCTATGATGAGTGAGACTCAACTTCCAAAATCGTTTTGGGGATATGCCTTAGACACAGCGGCATACCTTCTAAATAGGGTACCGTCTAAATCTGTTCAGACCACACCATATGAGATATGGAGTGGTAAGAGACCCAACCTGAGTTACCTCAGGGTATGGGGATCGCCAGCTTATGTCAAAGCGTTGACATCAGACAAGCTTAGTGCTAAGAGTACTAAATGTCTATTTGTGGGGTATCCTAAAGGTACTAAGGGATACTACTTCTACTCCATGGAAGAACACAAAGTGTTTGTTTCAAAGAATGCTGAGTTCCTTGAGAAGGATTTGATCTCTCAAGGAGGCAGTGGGAGTAAGATTGATCTTGAAGAAGTGCAAGATCCACAAGAACAGATTGAGGAACCCGAGTCTGCTCCGCAGGCGACGTTCTCCAATGGAGAAGTAAACACACAACTCCGTAGACCTACGAGGGTCATCCATCCACCTGAAAGGTACGGGTTTGTGATTGAGAATCAGCAAACTGTTGAGGATGATGAACCAAGTAACTACGAGGAGGCGGTCAAAGATGTTGACTCCTCAAAATGGCTTGAAGCCATGGAATCTGAAATGGATTCGATGTATCAGAACAAGGTATGGACCTTGGTTCCTAAACCACAAGGAATAGTTCCTATTGGTAATAAATGGGTCTTTAAAAGAAAGACTGATGCAGATGGCAACGTTCAGACCTACAAAGCTAGGTTGGTGGCGAAAGGGTATCGTCAAAGACAAGGAGTTGACTATGATGAAACTTTTTCACCAGTTGCCATGATCAAATCTATTAGGATCATGCTTGCAATAGCAGCATACCACGACTATGAAATTTGGCAAATGGATGTCAAGACCGCCTTCTTGAATGGGTTCTTGAAGGAGGAAGTGTACATGACACAACCTGAAGGCTTTGAAAACAAAGATCAGGTGCATATGGTATGCAAACTACAAAGGTCAATATATGGGCTAAAGCAAGCATCAAGGAGTTGGAATATACGTTTTGATGAAGTCGTTAAGAGTAACGGTTTTATCAAGAACGAGGATGAACCTTGTGTTTACAGAAAGGTAAGTGGGAGTAATGTCGTCTTCCTAGTGCTTTATGTAGATGACATATTGCTAATAGGAAATGACATCCCCACATTAAAAATAACGAAAGAGTGGCTTTCAGAAAACTTTACCATGAAGGATTTGGGAGAGGCAGCCTTTATACTCGGTATAAAGATCTATAGAGATAGATCCAAGAGGCTGCTGGGTTTATCTCAATCCACGTACGTTGACAAGATGCTAAAGAGGTTTAGCATGGAAGGGTCGAAAAGGGGTTTTCTTCCTGTCAGTCATGGGGTACACCTATCAAGGGCTATGTGTCCTAAGTCACAGCCTGAGAAGGATCGCATGAGTGGAATTCCATACGCTTCGGCTATTGGATCCATCATGTATGCCATGATATGTACGAGACCAGATGTCTCATATGCTTTAAGCATTACGAGCAGATACCAGTCAGACCCTGGAGAGGGTCACTGGACGGCAGTCAAAACCATCCTTAAATACTTAAGAAGAACTAAGGATGCGTTTCTGGTCTATGGTGGGGTTAATGAGTTAACAGTGAAAGGGTTCACTGATGCCAGCTTTCAGAGTGACAAAGATGACTGCAAGTCATAGTCAGGATTCGTATTCACCTTAAATGGTGGGGCAGTGTCTTGGAAAAGTTCCAAGCAGGAGACAACAGCAGACTCAACGACAGAGGCTGAATACATAGCTGCTTCAGAAGCAGCTAAGGAGGCAGTGTGGATCAAGAAGTTCATAAATGAACTAAGGGTGGTTCCAAGCGTGGATGAGCCCATACAGTTGCTTTGCGACAACACTGGAGCCATCGCGCAGTCAAAGGAACCTAGGTCTCATCAAAGATCTAAACACGTGCTCCGCAGATATCATTTGATTAGAGAAATCATTGATAGGAATGATGTAAAAATGGATTATGTTCCCACAGACGATAACCTAGCCGATTCTCTGACAAAGGCTGTTTCTCAGAGAAAACATGATAGTCATTATGAGGCTTTGGGCATACGACTTAGGTCTGATTGGCTCTAGGCCAAGTGGGAGCTTGTTAGCATATGGGTGTCCTAGAGACAATCTTTTGATTAAATAAAGGACACTAGATGTAGAACTTTATTTGTCGCAAATAAATGTAAGCACTATTTATTCAGTTTCATATTGTGTCTCGATATTACTGTTAATATTATATGAATGAACTGGATAAACCCCTTGGAATAGAACAGGTATCTCTTGAGTATCTGTGATGAGATCACGATCATGAGGATTCAAGGATATTGCATGTCTATTCCTAATTATATGTTCCTAGTCTAGAGACACTGAGTTTGGGGATCAGTGATCTCGAGTAAAGACTAGTACGACTTATCTACTTGTATATGGATACAAGGTAAAGACCTCATGAGCTGCAGATATGGAGATATCTTAGCTAAAGTCGTGGGTGGACCTATAAGAGTATAGCTCGCACTGAACAGACCCAAAAAGAGACTCTATGAGGAAATCTCACAGATAGTGTCATTAGAGTAATCTCTTTATGTTTGGGTGTGTCTTTCCTTAGACCAGAAGTTATTACCTAGACTGTGTTCTTGAAGGCATGTTTTGATTGTATACCTCGTCTGCCTGAAACATGGAGACTCATAGGTATACTGTTGGGCGTGTCCTTAAAGGGCACAGGGCTAGGGTAATAAGCTGAAGGAATTCGGCAAATCTCTGTGAGAGATTAGGTTATCTGTAAACCGGAGAAATCGAGATGACATTTACAGGGACTCGGGAATCTATGCATAGTAAAAGAGATCATGAGATGATCTGCCTTTAGAGTCAGTAAATTGAAGATTCCCTATTTCGAATAAAGTCTACCCTAAACCGCAGGGGTTGATACATTTCCTTACCCTAGGTTAATGGGAAGATAACCGAGACGAAAGGAAATACATACGGTAACCAAATATGTGCAATAGGATGATCAAGTCATTAATCTGACTAGTTCTGGGGCAACAAAGCATTGCTAGTGCTCTGTGTTGTCATTAATTGGGTTGTGGGCTTGTTGGGCCCAAGCCCAGTTATGTCAGTAGCTAAGTTGGACCTAATGGGTCACACACTAACACCTTGTAGTTATGATGGACTAGCTTTAAAGGTATTGGGCCTAATAATGTTATTAGCCCAAGAAGCTGTTTGGAAGCCCACCTAAATGGGTGGGTGGTGCATGGAGTTTAGTAATGGGCTTGGATAGTCCAAGCCATTACTAATTAATTTAATTAGTTAAATTAATAATCAAATATTTGAATTTCGAATTTTGAATTTGAAATTTGAATTTTGAAATTTGAATTTAGAATTTGAATTTCGAAATTCGAATTTTGAATTTGAAATTTGAAATTTGAAATTTGAATTTTAAAATTTGAATTTGAATTTGAATTTTGAAATTCGAATTTTGAATTTGAAATTTTGAATTTTGAATTTGAATGTTTGAACGTTTGAATTCAAGTGTTTGAATTCGAATTTGAATTGGTTTTGAAAAGTTGTTTCATAACAAAAGGATAAGACAGAATCTTATTGGAGCATATTCCTTGGATGAAGAAGCATCTTTGGAGGCTCTCCCTAGGCTGTTTGGTGCGCCACTTTTAAGTGATAAGAGTGTTATCTTATCACTTAAAACAAACCTCCATTCAGATTTGGTGGTTGAGGGAATCAGTGGGTAAGTTGATTCAAATTTTGAATGCAACTGCTCAATGTATTTGGACCCTTTATAGGGCTGAATTATGCGCATGAAAACTATATACTATATGATAGTTTATGAATTTAAGTTTAAATTAATTTGAATTTAAATTCATGTGGATAAGATTGGAGGTTATTGGCAAAGTTTGTTTTGCAACAGCTCCACCTTATCACACTGTTTCATGCACAACTTTCAAAGAAATTTGAAAGTTTGTTTTTCATTTTGAATGAATGAATTCCCTCCTCCTCTCCAAAGGGTATGCATAAATAGACATGTTCCTCACCTTAGGTTTCATTGGAAAACCAAGCCAACTCTCCTCCTCTATGCACCATTCTGTAGGGTAGCTCAGTACACCTTTCCAAACAGGATACCTAGCCTCCACCCTCACCACTTGTGCACATAGCAAGCCTCACTATGGTGATCATCTGGTGGCTTGCAAGAAGGTGTTCTTGCATCATTGAAGAACGGTGGTGTGGATCAACATTAGAGGGTTTGAACCCTTTAGATCTGACACTTGATCTCCCTAACGATCAGGCTAAAAACAAGGTAACATCATGTTGTCCTAAAGCATGGATCATTATATGCATGTATGTTTTCGCGTGAAAATTTCTGTTTTTCCCTCTTACATGCATCGGCCTTCAAGGCCAATTTACTTTCAAATAGGAATAGCCAATTCATATAAAATCCAAAGAGATTTGTTCCAGGTTTATACATCCGGGTAACGATAGTCAAAGAGAAGAGCCGATAGAACTCGGAGCGGGTTTTACTCGGAAGAGAAGCCGGCCAAAATATGATAATCTAAAATGGACCCTACCACGATCACATGATGGGGTTCCTTACCTACCCACGTTCACAATTACCACCTATGGAAGGGCTATATATACCAAAGACCATAATTAAGAAAGGGACAGATTAGAACCATATAATAACTATACTAATGTTCATACAGAACATTTGGCGCCGTCTGTGGGAATAGGTAGAAATATTCCTACGCATTTTCTTGAGTCATGGCAAGCAACTACCATGATGAGGGAGCGGAACACGACGGAGGATACCTAGGAAAGGAAGATTCTTTTCGATCCAGTGGAAGGAGTCGATCTCTAGACACCATTGGAGAAGCTTTAATTCAGTTAATTGAGGATATCAGGAATAGGCAACAGCCAGAAGGAGGGCAAAGGAGACGGGGAGTAGAGGAAAGGCATCCTGTAGAGAATGAGCAGCAATCACCCAACAGAGGAGGAGATTCTTTGTCTCCTCTTCCTAGCTATATTCCTTTATCACCTCTAGCAATGAAGGGGAATAGAAGAAACGAAAGGAGGAGAGGACAACATTGTCAAGAGTCAAGGAGTTATCCAGAAAGTGGAGGCTATCAAGGCAGAGGACGAGGAAAAAATCCGCGGGTAGGAGAAAGGATACCTGAGGATTATGCCCGGAGAACGGGCCGAGCTAGGCAATATCAGAATCGAGAAGATGAACGGGTGGAAGAAGAGGTGATGTGGGAGGAAGAAAAATATTTGGGAGCCCGTGAAGATTATACTTGGCGAGACGAACGACAGGTAAACAGAGGGTGATATGAAGAAACTTATCGAAGGAGGAGTCCGGAAGGAGGAAGAAGTTATGGCAATCGTAGAGGTGAAGTTCCACGAGACGATACCGAGTATCATTACTGGGGTAGAGATCAAGGTCAAGTAGATGAAAGGCAACATGTGAATCATAATCCTAGGAATTGGGATTATCAGCATTACGGACCAAGACAGACAGAAGGCTTGGGTCCTCATTATGGAAATAGACAAATGACCAATAGGGAGCAAGATGTACCCGTTTGGAATGAACAACTCAGAGGGGCTCAATAGGGGATCCCGGCGCCCCCCATTAACCAGGGACCATCTGGAACTCCTTTGCTGAGGAGGCTTAGAGCAGAACCAATCCCAGTTTGGTTTAAACATCCAAGCGACATGAAAGCGTATGATGGAAGTTCAGACCCAAAGGAGTTCGTGACAGTATTTCGAGCAGCAATGTCCTTATGTGGTGAATCAGATTCGTTATTGTGTCGAACATTTCCTGTGTTTTTGAGAAAAACAAGCTTTAGAGTGGTTTACGGCTTTACCAGATAATTCCATCGAAAGTTGGGTGGACTTATCATAACGGTTCGTGCAACAGTTTGCTCATTGCGGACCCCAGCCTAAAACAACGCATAATTTATGCGGAGTAAGACAAAAGCCTGGAGAAAAGTTGCGAGACTATTATGAACGTTTTCAGGCAGAAGCAAGACAAGTTAAGGGTCTAGAAAATCAGGCGTATCTGTTGTTATTTACTACTGGATTACAACCTAGAGGAATTGCCAATTCGTTAGCCAAAAAGTCTCTAGTTACAAAGGAAGATATGCTAGAAAGAATCAGAAAGTATATTGATTTGGAAGAACTTACATCTTCTCAAAAGCAAATTGAGCAAGGTTTTCGGGAAGCAAGTCAAAATCGGAGGTCGGAGAGAACAGCCGGAAGAGGGCAGTTTGAAGAACAACGACCTCGTCTAGTCGGAGAACGATTCAGAGAAGCATATCGGAGGGAGTTCACACCTTTGAACACGCCTAGAGCCCAGATATTCAAAGAAGTAATGTCGATAGAAATGAGAAATGTCCCAAGGCCACCACCCCTTCAGTCAAAGTTCACAGACAAAACCAGATGGTTTGAATTCCATCGAGGGTACGGGCATTATACAAATGACTGTTTTAATTTATAGAATGTCATTGAACGGTTGATCAAAGAAGGAAAGTTACAGAAGTACATAAGAAGAGATGTAGATGGTGGCAATGAGGACAAACCCCGATGACCATACCATAGCCGGACCTCGACGACCATACCGTAGCCGAAGCCTACCAGGAGGAAGAGGACAAGAGGCAGGCAAGATCCCACAATAAAAGCAAACATCTCCTAACCTGGTCCAGTTGGGTCACGTATGTACTATAGCCGGAGGGCGAGCTGGAGGAGGAAAGTCGAGTAATGCTCGGAAAAAGCATTTAAAGATGTGTATGGCCATTTCAGATAAGCCGCGTTTTAAGGAAGAAAGAAGGAAGACGTGCAAACAAGTATTTTTTGATGTCCTAGATGATGAGATAATTGATCCAGAGCACAATGATCCTTTAGTCATTTATGGGCTGCTAGCAAACTATCGCGTTGATAAAATGTTGGTAGATCCGGGGAGCTCGGTGGACATTATATTCTTGGATGCGTTTAGAAGAATGGATTTGGATTATGACCAGTTGGAGCCATGTGGAGCCGAGTTGTTAGCTTTCACGGGAGATAAAATTAAACCATTGGGATATATCCCATTGAGGATGACTTTAGGCAAGGCACCCGCGCAAAAAATGATCACCTTGATGTTTGCAGTAGTAGATTTGAGCTCGGCGTATAATGTTATCTTGGGGTGGCCATTTATGAAGAAGTTTAAGATATTCTTGTCGATTGATCAGTTGGCTATGGAATTTGTGGCCAAAGATGAGTCAGTAGCTATGGTAAAGGCATACCAAGTCATTTCTCGGAGTTGTTATAATATGAGTCTACGAGTTCCGCAAGCAAGTAAGGAGAAAAACTTTAGGGAGCCAGCGCCACAAGCTAAAGAAGGAAATGTACAAGGAGAAGAAAAGGGGAGGAAAGAAGAACAAGTAATGGTGGTTGGGATGGATCCTAGGGAGGAAGACAAGGAGGATAGGCCGGAACTCGCTGGTGATATGGTAGAAGTTCAATTAGGGATATCTCCACAACATTGTACTAAGATGGGGTCCGAGTTGGAGCTTGAGGTGGTAGAAAGATTGAAGGAGTTATTAAAAAAGAATGCTGATTTGTTTGCATGGAAACCTTCAGATATGCCCGGGATGGATCCAGCATTGTCTTGCCATCGCTTGGCAATGACTCCAGGAGTAAAGCCGGTAGCTCAGAAGAAACAGAGATTTTGTTTAGAAAGGAGCAGTGCTATTGAAGAAACAGATAACTTATCTGCATTAACTGTTTTCCCTTTAAAATAATACATATATGTTTATTGCCATGAGAAATATGGGGGGGAAAAATTAATTTATTGTTTTTTAAATAAAAAATTAGTAATTTGTGGCAGCTTTGGAAATAATTACGCATTTATTGCACCATATCACGCCCAATTTGGGCGTCACTCAAGAGGTTATCACGCCTATTTTAGGAGTCACTAATCAGGTGTTGACAAATGTCACATTTTTTTTCCAAAAAAAAATTAACAATTTAATCGTAAAACTTATGAAGGCCATAACTATTGGCTCGGGTATGCGAATCAGGTATTTTTTTTTATTCCACATAACTTTCCGAGATCTACATAATGACACCTCATTTGACATATTTTATCTCTCACAAACATAATTTGAATTTGCAACAATGAGACTTTATCTTATAAGCGTTAGATTGTGATCCAATAAAATAATAATTAATAATTAATTAATAAGTGTGACCCAATAAATTATAATCGTTAGATTTACGAAAATTAACGGTTAAGATTTAGTAGCAAAAAGTAATAATAAAAAAAGTAGTAATTATTACATTTCCTTTATTTATTTCTATAATAGCGAGAAACAATGTAGTTTAATATAAAATAAAAAGAAAAGTAATATGACAATAACATGCCCCCAAACAATAAAATAATATAATTTATAAATAAAATTATATTTTATTAAACTCCCAAATCCTAATAGTGTGTTAAATTATTAAAAAATAAATAAGAGAACATAATAAAAATAGTAAAAAGATCAATAAAATTGATAAGTAATATAATTTGTATGAATCATTAAATATAAATAGAATAATAATGAAGGTAAGAGTTCTTATTCTCATATCGGTATAAATTGTCATAATTAATTGCAGACCACGAATAATAACCCAGAAGCTTATAGCTTATGAATATTTTTCAAAAATAAAATCCTTATTCCTTATAGATTTAGAATATTTATTTAATTATTTCCTTTATTAATACAGATTTCTCAAATTGATTTTTGAGTTTAAATCGCAAATCAAATATTTATTTTGCAATAAATGTGTCATTATTTATCTTTATTAATACAGATTATTTCCTCTTGAGTGACGTCCAAATTGGGCGTGATTGGTGACAAATATGTAGGTTATTACTTGTTGGGTTAATGATTTAGGGTCCATAAAGAGGAAGCGGGAATTCTAAAAAAAAAAAGGAAGCGGGAAAGCAGCACTGACCGTGCGATTAAGATAGACGCATTAAGTATGGACCGTTGGATATGGGCCTGTGAAACTATTTAAGCACAACTGCTATACGAGGCTCTGCAGATTTGGTTCATGCTCTATATTTCTTTCTTTCTTTCTCTGAGTTGAAGTAAGTGAGGAAGGATTTATACAGAGACGATGGCATTCCCAGAATCTCGTGCACCAAATAAGAAACAACGCCTTAGTTTGAATGGTGATGTTTATGGTAGTTTTGATGTACCTTTTGAATACTTCTCATTATCAAAGATGTCGGGTCTTGATAAAAAGGATTTGAAACGGAGGTTAAATTGGGAACTTGAACAAGTAAGGGAAACTCAAAAGAAAGTTGACAGTATGGACTCACATATTATTGGATTATCTCCTTCTAGTGACGTAAGGGGCTACAGTGCTGGACAGAAGAGGCCTAAGCTGGAGAGCAGGCATACAAAACTGGAAACATCAGCCCCACATGGTAAGAAAAGGCCCTTACCAGGACGTAATGGTCCCAAGACAAAGGGAAGTATGTCTGGGCATTTTGAATATGTGAAACCTGCTACACTAGTGACTTCATATGCTACATCGATGAAACCATGTGAGACATTACTTAACCATTTGATGTCACATAAATTTGGTTGGGTTTTTAAGACACCGGTTGATGTTGTTAAATTGAACATTCCAGATTATTTCACTATCATCAAACATCCAATGGATTTGGGTACTGTAAAGAGTAGAATAACTTCTGGTGAATATTCAAATCCTATGGATTTTGCTGCCGATGTACGACTGACTTTCTCGAATGCAATTACTTATAATCCACCTTGCAATGATGTACATATCATGGCAGAGACCCTTAGTAAAGTTTTTGAAAAGAGATGGAAGACTATAGAGAAGAAAATTCCTGCTGTTGATGGTGGCCCATCTCAACCTTCAAGACCTGTTGCTTGGGTAGAAACTGAAATTTCTGATCGAATTCCTCCTGCAAAAAAGAAGAAAATATCATCAAATGATACTATTGTCAAGCCAGAGCCTGTTAAAAGAATTATCACTGATGAGGAGAAGCATAAATTGAGTCTTGAGTTAGAGGCAGTGCTTGGAGAGTTGCCTGAAACTATTGTTGATTTCTTGAAAGAGCATAGTTCTGATGCAGGGCAAACCAATGATGATGAAATTGAGATTGATATTGATGCTCTTAGTGATGATACCTTATTCAAAATGCAGAAGCTTCTTGATGAGTATATGCTGCAGAAGTAAAAACTCCAGGCAAAAGCTGGACAGTGTGAAGTGGAGGTCTCTCTCTATGTGTGTGTGGGTGCGGGTGCGGGTGTGGGGGGGGTGTGTTTGACTAATTCAATTGTCAAACCATGTGATGTCATTGTGCTGATCTTGCATATCGAATTTAAGATAAACTAGACATTCATAATTTTCTAATTGAATAGTTGATGTTCAGTCTTATGCTAAACCCCTATAATAAATATTCTATGAGCTTGGTCTGCCTCATGACAACTTTCAATCTAAAAGTTGAATTGATGAAGTTTAACATTTTTAAAGATTTATTCCATGGAGTGTGTTTTTTAAAGATTTATTCCATGGAGTGTGTTAGAGTTTTACAAAGGGTAAGTAGATCCCACTTTTTTTTTTTGGAAATAATAGATCCCCACTGTATGAGTTAAAATACTGTAATTTTACCTAAAATGACATAATTCTATGTCTTTTAAATGGAAAAATACTAATTTCTTTATATAATAATAAAAATAGATCCTCGTGGAAAAGTCATGGCCATAAAAATCAATGTTCATGGGAGAATTCATTAAGATAAATAATGAGAAAATCAACAAGCGCTGATTTGTAAGAATAACCATTTATTAAGGGATTGTAGCACTTAGGCAATTAGGCCCACTATCCATCTATGTGTGCCACTGGCACTCACTGTCACTAGTTGGGAAACACTAGACTAAAAAATAATCATTACATACAATAAGCAACTGTCTCCATTCTCATTCGTGATTTACACATGTATGCATTTGACCTTTACGCTTTATATCTCTTATAAATATTAACTTGAGCCTCAGAGTTTGTAGGAATATCACCACTCTTGCTCATCGAAGCGCACAAATGAATCACCTACGATCGCTATAGGATCTCCGTTAATGGACACCCAAACACAACCTTTCACGTGATTATATTTATGTTCACGTAAACATAGTTATGTACGATAATTCATTTTCACTATATCATATATCACAATAGAATTATTAAAAAATTTATTTTATGAAAAAAATAATTGGAAATAGAAATTAAAAGTTATGATTGGTGGAATTGTAAGAAAGGTATTTATATTTCACTTTCACCCATATAATTTGACATCATGTGAGCGAATCTAGTCGTATAGATATATATTAATATTGATTATTTTCTAACTATTGATCCTAGTACATTCTTTTATCCCAATTGATATTGATCCTAGTACATTCTTTTATCCCAATTGATCTATATTTATCTGACACAAAACCTCTCATAATATCACATGAGAGAATAATATATTTCCCCGCTTACACCACATAGAAAGAGCATCATTAGTAAGCAAAAAGTGAGATAGGTACACTTAGTATATTTTTTATTAAATTTGAAAATATTTTATCCACCTTTTACGATTATTGTCACTTAATTCCCACTTTTTTATTTTTAATAAAGAAATATATACTCCGCACCAAAAAAAGAAAAGAAAGAAATATATACTTCTGCTATATCAAAGATATGCTAGATAAAGAGCAAGCATTGTGCTTGAAGCTGAGAATAAGAATATTAAGTTCAATTTGTATTTTTGTTCATTGAAAATGTATTTTTGAATTTAAATTAAGGTAATTATAATTAAAATTATAAAAGTATGCATCATTAATTCAAGTACAATATAGAAAAATCAAATTAAATAGAAAATATTTAAAATTTCAAATTAGAAAATGTAATTTTTTTCCCCGGATGGAAACTACTTTAATTCAATACAGTTTATAAAACTTATTAATTATAAACTAATCGACTCTCGTATAGGGAGAGCCACAACTTATAAGAGAGTCTTTGTATGCTGCCGAAGAGACAATATCAACATGTGATAGAACCCACCACATGTAAAAAAAATAGTGTTCCAGGTTTATATGCGTGGATATCACTAGCCAGGGAACCCGACTAAGTGAACCCGAAAAGACCTTTACCCGTATAGTTGGTCAGTTAATCCACGTATTGGCACCTGAGGTGGGCCCTACCACGATTACATGATGGTATTCACCACTACCCACGTTCAGTATTGTAACAGCCCGTTACGTACCGGTATTGTTAACATTAATTATGATATTAAGCGCAGTTACAATCACAGTAATTCATTTATAAAAATGAGAATAAACTTTTTCCGATTATTACGCGAACAGTAAAAGTATAAAAAGCGTAATAATAAAAAGCTGTGACCGTAACTGAAACACTAGCGGAAGACTTTCTTAACTATTTATACACTTTATTTTATCACATACAAGATACTAAGGGGTTCCCATAAACCCACTTAGCCAACTCCTCACTTTTACGTTTTTACCACTTAACAGGATTTGCCAATCTGTTTTTCCACGAACACAAAACAAAAATACAAACTTAGACTCCATGTTATCTTTTTTCCTTATTCAATTACCTTTCTAAAAAGCTATCACACACTCGATTCCGAGGTCGTGAGCTCCGGTTATCGCCGTTTGATGTTGGACAAACAACATTGCCTACCAACTCCAAAATAGCCCAAAACCTCCAAACTTCACGGAATAAACTGCACCTAACCGCCCAGCCAATGACTCTCAAACTTTTACACCTTAAACTAGACACCTCAAACTTCGATTTGATATATCGTATGCTTAATTTGACCAAGTAACGAAGCGGGAATTAATTTCTCAAAACTACCTCAAATCTGCCCACTAAAACAGGACAGATCAGGGCAGTACGTGACAACAGCCCTTATGGGCTGTGCACAAAAGCAATGAACCTAGGCTTTTGAAACAGAGTAGGGGATATCTTAAGCTTCAAAATGGCATATGGCACGTCCCAATCGGACCACTATGGAGAGAGATACGCTCTTCCAAAGTTCACCCAAAAACTGCCAATTCTACAGAAAATTCGCCAGAGTTTCCTTTGTATTTCCTAAAATCCCCAAATTTGCATAACCTGTTTAACACCACTAATACACCTGAAATCCAGCAAAATCCAATGGGTGGCACAAACAAGAACCAACAACGCCTTGGGGCACTTACAACCCAATCCAACATACACTTAAAACATAAACAGTTTACTTTCAATTCCTTTATAGTTTCAATCAATAACATCAATTTCATGCATAAATCATAATGCAGATAATCATAAACCTACAATAGGCCTAAAGCCCTTCCATCATATTACATACATCCATGGTACATTTACAACACTGGATTACATTTACATTTACAACTTTAACTTTAAACTACAAATGTTTACATATTACAACTTCACTTGCCAAATAAATCCATAAACTGAAATGACATGTATGATACACTGAAACAAAACATGCATCACTACTCCACTCATCATCATGCGGGCTTCTTGCCCGCTGCTCCATATCCACTGGTACATCCTGAAATAAATGCCCCGAGACGGGGTGAGATATACGGATATATATCAGTAACCAAGAGGTTCTGGAGAAAACTCCGCCCAATGGTTCACTTCGATGTATATCAATAGCATAAAAACAACACCACTGTTATAAAACGGGATAAAGCAAGGGATTTAGAGAAAGGGGGAATATATCAGAACAACTACGACATGCGGTATGGTAGCTACCAATACCACGCCATGTCCTCGGCTATACGCCTATGGGTACTACCCTGGCGTGTTCATAAAACAACCCACCAAGGTACCCCTTCCAACCATATACACCCGAGACAACCTAGTGTGCTCCTATCCGGATAACATATCACGACCCTGGGTCAACTGGAACTCCCTCTCGGAGACCTATCCAGTGGCAGTCCGGAAACACTTGCACGAAGGCTAAAAATATCTACCGGCCAGAGATCTGGTACATAAGTACCCACTGTGATAATGCACATGCATGCTCATGCTGTTCTACACTACTCATACACATTTCCTACCATTGCCATCAACTAGCAAGGTGGAACACAAAAGGGGAACAAGCCCCAGTACCAAGAGGTTACCTTTCTTTTTCCTTTCACTGAGCTCCGCAGAACTCCACTTACAGCATGATTCACAGGGAACGCCTACACAGAGGACCATTCCACACACTTAGAACTTTGAATCCACTCATGAATTTCAACATACCATATGTAAACCACATCACTTACCTCAATCCACTTGGTCCAGGACTAAGGGCAATCCACTGTTTTACTGTTCCAAGTTTATATCCACGTACGGCAACCTGTACAACCATGCACAACCGTCAGTTTCAGTCAAAATACGTCAAAACACGAAAACGTCGGATTTTCTCTCCACTCCCTTAAGGGTTCGGCCCACATAGTGTTATTTTGGGTTTTATTTTTCTAAATTTTCTTTCTCATTTTATTTCACTTACTTAGGTTACCCAAAGGCTAGTTCAATCGTCGTTTTTTGATTTTACGACTTTTACGCAACATTTTGCGAAATATTACACTTTAGGCACATTTTGCCACTTTCAACTCTTATTATTTTTACATTGATTCTTCCACATGCCAATCACCACACAACCTATCTAATAACTTTTCCATCACACAACACAACACCAAAGTGTTCTAAAACATCAATTTGCCCAATTATACATAAATGGCCGAATCTTGGTTATCCAAACCAAGGATTTCCACTCAATTCCTATGGTCCACCACTCACATAATCACTTCATATCATCATATAATCACACTACAATTCACTATAACACACATGAACACCAAAACTCAAAAATCCACTTCATGCACCAATTTTTTTTCTAAGTTAAAATTCTTTTTTTTTTGCTTAAAATTTTCATTGCATTTCTAGCATTAATACATCATTCTAAGACATTATCATCTAATAGACATTTTCCATTTGAGCTCTCTAACACCACATATCACAAAATCCCTCTTTAGGGTCAATTATCACAACTCAAAATTTAACCAATGAAATGTTGAAATAACTCACCCAATTGAACGGTATAAGGCTCCACCTAAGTATACTCTACCATTGGAGCAGTTGAAAGCATCATGATCCCTCTTTATCCCTTTAAACCGCACCAAAACAGTGTGAGATCTCCTCACACACTCAATTTCAAGACTAAACAAGGCTACCAATGGGTTTAGGAGGTGTTTTCCATCAAGATTCAACACAAACTTTGTTGAATTTGGTTGAAAATTGGTTGGTTTAGGGGAGGGAAGGATTTTGCGCAAAAATGGGGAAAAGGGGGCTGTGTCCGTGGCTTGGAAGAAGAAGGAATGAAAGTGAGGAAGATGAATAGTGTTTGTCAAATGTTTATTTGACTTTAAGTGGGTACCGGATTCCACGTGATTTAAAACTCACCCGAATTTCCCTCCGATCATCACTAAAATTCACAATTTAAAAACCTAATGAGAAATTATAATTTTCCATCTTAAAAAAGTTCTTTAATTTTACTTCCTCAGATAAATTTGGAGCTTTCCGGTTGTTCGGAAAAACACTGCTTTAAGATACAGCGCGCTCCGTTGAAAGACTTTCACAAATTGACTTAAATCCCTCAAATTTTATCAGAAATCATATTTCCTATTTCTATGGACCATTTAAAATCAATATTTGAAACCTAGAGCTCAAAATTCCACTGGCACGTTTTACGGTGCAATCTGACTGCGGTATTTTTACCCGCGAAAAACACTATTCACTGATTTTTCTGAAACTTGCCTATCCGCTCAATTTTTCGTTCTGAATCCATTTCCAGGCTTATTATTATCATCTGAGACCTTCTGCTCAATTTTTATCTTCCTAGGGTTGCGTGTTGGCTAATTACCGTTTTGCCCTTTCTTTGTATTTTGGCCTAATCTTTGGGATTTTCACTAATCCATCACTTAATTTTTCACTTAATACTTTAATTATTTAATTTAGAATTGTGAGGTGTTATAAGTATAACTACCTAAGCCAAAGATATATATATAGAGGACAATGGTCTAGGAAAAGGACACTCAGAATTAGAAGAAACTATATTGATGTTTGTCGAGAACAAATAGCAATGCAGTTTTTGATGGCTCTTCACGAAAAAAAAAAAGAATATCCTACATTAGGAGAGTCAATTAACACATTATTTTTTTCCTCAAAATCTTTTATTTGATGGTGTTTCATCTTTAAAATTATAAATTTAATTATACCAATTATTATTTTCCTAAATTATTTACTATTTAAAATTAGAATTTTATGTTTGTTATGTTACATAACACAACTTTATTTTCCTACACACACAACAAAGGGAGAGAGAGAAAGTGAAATGATGAAGAGAGAGAAAAAGATGTGGACCTCATCTTTTTGTTGTGTGTAGGAAAGTGGAGTTATATTATGTAACAAAACAAACATAAAACCCTTAAAATTATGTTATATAAAAAAAACCCTTAAAATTAACTGATAAAAAGAAATTGCTTCCTCTTAAAATTATTTGTATTTTTAACATTACTTTTTAATATATTAATATATATAATATATTGAGAAATAATTTTTAAAATGCATAAACTCTAATGTAGTAATAATAATATAAAAAGTGAATATATATATATAGCTTATATAACTTTTAATTTTTAACTTTTTCATATATTTTATTTGTATTTCTCTTCTTTTTATATTTTAAAATATTTTTGATTATTATGTATATATTTCTAATAAATTAAAAAAAAACTCACTTTATTATCAAAATATGCATTATTAAAATATTTTAAAAAATTTATAATGTTAGTAAAACTACAAAAATTGTAATGAGAGAAGCCAATTTCAAAATATGAAATTAGCCTCCATCTCTCT
>JAVKPL010010769.1:0-46794 GCA_032173675.1 Gastrolobium villosum
ATATTCCGTAGAAAAACTTCAAAAAATCAATTTCTTTTGCATTTATTTTATTAATCCATTTTCGACGAAATTCTTTTTCCGTCGAAAAACTTCACAAAATCAATTTCTTTTGCATTATTTTATTCATCCGTTTTCGACGGAATACATTTTCCGTCAATAATCTTCGACGGAATCCATTTTCCGTCGAAAACTTCACAAAATCAATTTCTTTCTCATTAATTTTATTCATCCATTTTCGACGGAATCCGTTTTCCGTCAAAAAACTTCACAATATCAATTTCTTTTGCATTTATTTTATTCATCCATTTTCGAAGGAATCCGTTTTCCGTCAAAAAACTTCACAAAATCAATTTCTTTTGCATTTATTTTATTCATCCATTTTCGACGGAATTCATTTTCCGTCAAAAATCTTCGACGGAATCCATTTTCCGTCGAAAAACTTCACAAAATCAATTTCTTTTGCATTTATTTTATTCATCAGTTTTCGACGGAATCCATTTTCCGTCGAATAACTTCACAAAATCAATTTCTTTTGCATTTATTTTATTCATCAGTTTTCGATGAAATTCTTTTTCCGTCGAAAAACTTCACAAAATCAATTTCTTTTGCATTATTTTATTCATCCGATTTCGACGGAATACATTTTCCGTCAATAATCTTCGACGGAATCCATTTTCCGTCGAAAACTTCACAAAATCAATTTCTTTTGCATTTATTTTATTCATCCATTTTCGACGGAATCCGTTTTCCGTCCAAAAACATCACAATATCAATTTATTTTGAATTTATTTTATTCATCCATTTTCGACGGAATCCATTTTCCGTCAAAAAACTTCACAAAATCAATTTCATTTGAATTTATTTTATTCATCCATTTTCAACGGAATTCATTTTCCGTCAAAAATCTTCAACGGAATCCATTTTCCATCGAAAAACTTCACAAAATCAATTTCTTTTGCATTTATTTTATACATCAGTTTTCGACGGAATCCGTTTTCCGTCAAAAAACTTCACAATATCAATTTCTTTTGCATTTATTTTATTCATCCATTTTCGACGGAATCCGTTTTCCGTCAAAAAAACTTCACAAAATCAATTTCTTTTGCATTTATTTTATTCCTCCATTTTCGATGGAATTCCTTTTCCGTCAAAAATCATCGACGGAATCCATTTTCCGTCGAAAAACTTCACAAAATCAATTTCTTTTGCATTTATTTTATTCATTCATTTTCGACGGAATTCATTTTTCGTCAAAAATCTTCAATGGAATCCATTTTCCGTAAAAAAAACTTCACAAAACCAATTTCTTTTGCATTTATTATATTCTTTCATTTTCGACGGAATTCATTTTTCGTCAAAAATCTTCTACGGAATCCATTTTCCGTCGAAAAACTTCAAAAAATCAAATTCTTTTGCATTTATTTATTAATCCGTTTTCGACGAAATTCTTTTTCCGTCGAAAAACCTCACAAAATCAATTTCTTTTGAATTTATTTTATTCATCCATTTTCGACGTAATCCGTTTTCCGTCAAAAAAATCACAATATCAATTTCTTTTGAATTTATTTTATTCATCCATTTTCGACGGAATCCATTTTCCGTCAAAAAACTTCACAAAATCAATTTCTTTTGCATTTGTTTTATTCATCCAGTTTCGACGTAATTCCTTTTTCGTCAAAAATCTTCGACGGAATCCATTTTCCGTCGAAAAACTTCACAAAATCAATTTCTTTTGCATTTATTTTATTCATCAGTTTTCGACCAAATTTTTTTTCCGTCGAAAAACTTGACAAAATCAATTTCTTTTGCATTTATTTTATTCATCCATTTTCGACGGAATACATTTTCCGTCGAAAAACGAATTTAATCCATTTTCCATCCATTTTCCGTCGAAAAACTTCACAAAATCAATTTCTTTTGCATTTATTTTATTCATCCATTTTCGACGGAATTCATTTTCCGTCAAAAATCTTCGATTAATCCATTTTCCGTCGAAAAACTTCACAAAATCAATTTCTTTTGCATTTATTTTATTCATCAGTTTTCATTCTTTTTCCGTCGAAAAACATCACAAAATCAATTTATTTTGAATTTATTTTATTCATCCGTTTTATACGGAATACAGTTTTCGACGGAATCCATTTTCCGTCGAAAAACTTCACAAAATCAATTTCTTTTGCATTTATTTTATTCATCAGTTTTCGACGAAATCCATTTTCCGTCAAAAAACTTCACAAAATCAATTTCTTTTGCATTTATTTTATTCATCCGTTTTCGACGGAATCCATTTTCCAAAAAAAATTCACAAAATCAATTTCTTTTGCATTTATTTTATTCATCCATTTTTGACGGAATTCATTTTCCGTCAAAAATTTTCGACGGAATCCATTTTCCGTCGAAAAATTTCACAAAATCAATTTCTTTTGCATTTATTTTATTCATCCATTTTCTACGGAATTCATTTTCCGTAAAAAATCTTTTTCGCATTTATTTTATTCATCCACGGAATCCATTTTCCGTCAAAAAACTTCACAAAATCAATTTCTTTTGCATTTATTTTATTCATCCATTTTCGACGGAATCCATTTTCCGTCAAAAAACTTCACAAAATCAATTTCTTTTGCATTTATTTTATTCATCCATTTTCGACGGAATCCGTTTTCCGTCAAAAATCGAAAAACTTCACAAAATCAATTTCTTTTGCATTTATTTTATTCATCCATTTTCGACGGAATCCATTTTCCGTCAAAAATCAATCTTTTGACGGAATCCATTTTCCGTCGAAGGAATCCATTTTCCGTCGAAAAACTTCAGAAAATCAATTTCTTTTGCATTTATCATCCATTTTCGACCGAATTCATTTTCCGTCAAAAATCATCGACGGAATCCATTTTCCGTCGAAAAACTTCACAAAATCAATTGCTTTTGCATTTATTTTATTCATCTGTTTTCGACGGAATTCGTTTTCCGTCGAAAAACTTCACAAAATCAATTTCTTTTGCAATTTATTTATTCATCCGTTTTCGAGAGAATTCATTTTTCGTCAAAAATAGTCGATGGAATCCATATTCCGTCAAAAAACTTCACAAAATGAATTTCTTTTGCATTTATTATATTCTTCCATTTTCGACGAAATTCATTTTCCGTCAAAAATCTTCGACGGAATCCATTTTCCATCAAAAATCTTCTACGAAATCCATATTCCGTAGAAAAACTTCAAAAAATCAAATTCTTTTGCATTTATTTTATTAATCCATTTTCGACGAAATTCTTTTTCCGTCGAAAAACTTCACAAAATCAATTTCTTTTGCATTATTTTATTCATCCGTTTTCGACGGAATACATTTTCCGTCAATAATCTTCGACGGAATCCATTTTCCGTCGAAAACTTCACAAAATCAATTTCTTTTGCATTTATTTTATTCATCCAGTTTCGACGGAATCCGTTTTCCGTCAAAAAACATCACAATATCAATTTCTTTTGAATTTATTATATTCATCCATTTTCGACGGAATCAATTTTCCGTTAAAAAACTTCACAAAATCAATTTCTTTTGCATTATTTTATTCATCCGTTTTCGATGGAATACATTTTCCGTCAATAATCTTCGACGGAATCCATTTTCCGTCGAAAACTTCACAAAATCAATTTCTTTTGCATTTATTTTATTCATCCATTTTCGACGAAATCCGTTTTCCGTCAAAAAACATCACAATATCAATTTATTTTGAATTTATTTTATTCATCCATTTTCGACGAAATCCGTTTTCCGTCAAAAAACATCACAATATCAATTTATTTTGAATTTATTTTATTCATCCATTTTCGACGGAATCCATTTTCCGTCAAAAAACTTCACAAAATCAATTTCATTTGAATTTATTTTATTCATCCATTTTCAACAGAATTCATTTTCCGTCAAAAATCTTCGACGGAATCCATTTTCCATCGAAAAACTTCACAAAATCAATTTCTTTTGCATTTATTTTATTCATCAGTTTTCGACGGAATCCGTTTTCCGTCAAAAAACTTCACAATATCAATTTCTTTTGCATTTATTTTATTCATCCATTTTCGACGGAATCCGTTTTCCGTCAAAAAAAACTTCACAAAATCAATTTCTTTTGCATTTATTTTATTCCTCCATTTTCGATGGAATTCCTTTTCCGTCAAAAATCATCGACGAAATCCATTTTCCGTCGAAAAACTTCACAAAATCAATTTCTTTTGCAATTATTTTATTCATCCGTTTTCGACGGAATTCGTTTTTCGTCAAAAATCTTCAATGGAATCCATTTTCCGTAAAAAAACTTCACAAAATCAATTTCTTTTGCATTTATTATATTCTTTCATTTTTGACGGAATTCATTTTTCGTCAAAAATCTTCTACGGAATCCATTTTCCGTCGAAAAACTTCAAAAAATCAAATTCTTTTGCATTTATTTATTAATCCGTTTTCGACGAAATTCTTTTTCTGTCGAAAAATTTCACAAAATCAATTTCTTTTGAATTTATTTTATTCATCCATTTTCGACGTAATCCGTTTTCCGTCAAAAAACATCACAATACCAATTTCTTTTGAATTTATTTTATTCATCCATTTTTCGTCAAAAATCTTCGACGGAATCCATTTTCCGTCGAAAAACTTCACAAAATCAATTTCTTTTGCATTTATTTTATTCATCAGTTTTCGACCAAATTTTATTTCCGTCGAAAAACTTGACAAAAGCAATTTCTTTTGCATTTATTTTATTCATCCATTTTCGACGGAATACATTTTCCGTCAAAAATCATCGACGTAATCCATTTTCATTCGAAAAACATCACAAAATCAATTGCTTTTGCATTTATTTTATTCATCAGTTTTCGACGGAATCCATTTTCCGTCGAAAAACTTCACAAAATCAATTTCTTTTGCTTTTATTTTATTCATCAGTTTTCGACGGAATTCATTTTCCGTCAAAAATCTTCGACGGAATCCATTTTCCATCAAAAATCATCTACGAAATCCATATTCCGTAGAAAAACTTCAAAAAATCAAATTCTTTTGCATTTATTTTATTAATCCGTTTTCGACGAAATTCTTTTTCCGTCGAAAAACTTCACTAAATCAATTTCTTTTGCATTATTTTATTCATCCGTTTTCGACGGAATACATTTTCCGTCAATAATCTTCGACGGAATCCATTTTCCGTCGAAAACTTCACAAAATCAATTTCTTTTGCAATTCTTTTCATTTATTTTATTCATCCATTTTCGACGGAATCCGTTTTCCGTCAAAAAACATCACAATATCAATTTCTTTTGCATTTATTTATTTTATTCATCCATTTTCGACGGAATCCATTTTCCGTTAAAAAACTTCACAAAATGAATTTCTTTTGCATTTGTTTTATTCGTCAGTTTTCGACGGAATCCATTTTCCGTCTATTTTCCGTCGAAAACTTCACAAAATCAATTTCTTTTGCATTTATTTTATTCATCAGTTTTCGATGAAATTCTTTTTCCGTCGAAAAACTTCACAAAACCAATTTTTTGCATTTATTTTATTCATCCGTTTTCGACAGAATACATTTTCTGTCAAAAATCTTCGACGGAATCCATTTTCCGTCGAAAACTTCACAAAATCAATTTATTTTGCATTTATTTTATTCATCCATTTTCGACGGAATCCGTTTTCCGTAAAAAAACATCACAATATCAATTTATTTTGAATTTATTTTATTCATCCATTTTCGACGGAATCCATTTTCCGTCAAAAAACTTCACAAAATCAATTTCATTTGAATTTATTTTATTCATCCATTTTCAACAGAATTCATTTTCCGTCAAAAAACTTCGACGGAATCCATTTTCCATCGAAAAACTTCACAAAATCAATTTCTTTTGCATTTATTTTATTCATCAGTTTTCGACGGAATCCATTTTCCGTCGAAAAACTTCACAAAATCAATTTCTTTTGCATTTATTTTATTTATCAGTTTTCGACGAAATTCTTTTTCCGTCGAAAAACTTCACAAAATCAATTTCTTTTGCATTTATTTTATTCATCCGTTTTCGACGGAATACATTTTCCGTCAAAAATCTTCGACGGAATCCATTTTCCGTCGAAAACTTCACAAAATCAATTTCTTTTGCATTGATGTTATTCATCCATTTTCGACGAAATTCATTTTTTAAATCATCGACGTTATCCATTTTCCGTCGAAAAACTTCACAAAATCAATTGCTTTTGCATTTATTTTATTCATCAGTTTTCGACGGAATCCATTTTCCGTCGAAAACTTCACAAAATCAATTTCTTTTGCTTTTTTGTTATTCATCCATTTTCGACGGAATTCATTTTTTGTCAAAAATCATCGACATAATCCATTTTCCGTCGAAAAACTTCACAAAATCAATTGCTTTTGCATTTATTTTATTCATCCATTTTCGACGGAATTCATTTTTTGAAAAACTTCACAAAATCAGTTTTCGACGTTTTATTCATCCGTTTTCGGAATTCATTTGCCGTCAAAAATCTTCGACGGAATCCATTTTCCGTCGAAAACTTCACAAAATCCATTTTCCGTTTTCGAAAAACTTCACAAAATCAATTGCTTTTGCATTTATTTTATTCATCAGTTTTCGACGGAATCCATTTTCCGTCGAAAACTTCACAAAATCAATTTCTTTTGCTTTTTTGTTATTCATCCATTTTCGACGGAATTCATTTTTTGTCAAAAATCATCGACGTAATCCATTTTCCGTCGAAAAACTTCACAAAATCAATTGCTTTTGCATTTATTTTATTCATCAGATTTCGATGGAATCCGTTTTCCGTCGAAAAACTTCACAAAATCAATTTCTTTTGCATTTATTTTATTCATCAGTTTTCGACGAAATTCTTTTTCCGTCGAAAAACTTCACAAAATCAATTTCTTTCGCATTTGTTTTATTCATCCGTTTTCGACGGAATTCATTTGCCGTCAAAAATCTTCGACGGAATCCATTTTCCGTCGAAAACTTCACAAAATCAATTTCTTTTGCATTTATTTTATTCATCCATTTTCGACGGAATCCGTTTTCCGTCGAAAACTTCACAAAATCAATTTCTTTTGCATTTATTTTATTCATCCATTTTCGACGGAATCCGTTTTCCATCAAAAAACTTCACAATATCAATTTCTTTTGCATTTATTTTATTCATCCATTTTCGACGGAATCCGTTTTCCGTCAAAAAACTTCACAAAATCAATTTCTTTTGCAATTATTTTATTCATCCATTTTCGACGCATTTCATTTTCCGTCAAAAATCTTCGACGGAATCCATTTTCCGTCGAAAAAATTCACAAAATCAATTTCTTTTGCATTTATTTTATTCATCAGTTTTCGACGAAATTCTTTTTCCGTCGAAAAACTTCAAAAAATAAATTTCTTTTGCGTTTATTTTATTCATCAGTTTTCGACGAAATTCTTTTTCCGTCGAAAAACTTCACAAAATCAATTTCTTTTGCATTTATTTTATTCATCCGTTTTCGACGGAATACATTTTCCTTCAAAAATCTTCGACGGAATCCATTTTCCGTCGAAAACTTCACAAAATCAATTTCTTTTGCATTTATGTTATTCATCCATTTTCGACGAAATTCATTTTTCGTCAAAAATCATCGACGTTATCCATTTTCCGTCGAAAAACTTCACAAAATCAATTGCTTTTGCATTTATTTTATTCATTAGTTTTCGATGGAATCCGTTTTACGTCGAAAAACTACACAAAATCAATTTCTTTTGCATTTATTTTATTCATCAGTTCTCGACGAAATTCTTTTTCCGTCGAAAAACTTCACAAAATCAATTTCTTTTGCATTTATTTTATTCATCCGTTTTCGACGGAATTCATTTGCCGTCAAAAATCTTCGACGTAATACATTTTCCGTCGAAAACTTCACAAAATCAATTTCTTTTGCATTTATTTTATTCATCCATTTTCGACGAAATCCGTTTTCCGTCAAAAAACTTCACAATATCAATTTCTTTTGCATTTATTTTATTCATCCATTTTCGACGGAATCCGTTTTCCGTCAAAAAACTTCACCAAATCAATTTCTTTTGCATTTATTTTATTCATCCATTTTCGACGAATTCATTTTCCGTCAAAAATCTTCGACGGAATCCATTTTCCGTCGAAAAAATTCACAAAATCAATTTCTTTTGCGTTTATTTTATTCATTAGTTTTCGACGAAATTCTTTTTCCGTCGAAAAACTTCACAAAATCAATTTCTTTTGCATTTATTTTATTCATCAGTTTTCGACGGAATCCATTTTCCGTCGAAAAACTTCACAAAATCAATTGCTTTTGCATTTATTTTATTCATCAGTTTTCGATGGAATCCGTTTTCCGTCGAAAAACTACACAAAATCAATTTCTTTTGCATTTATTTTATTCATCAGTTTTCGACGAAATTCTTTTTCCGTCGAAAAACTTCATAAAATCAATTTCTTTTGCATTTATTTTATTCATCCGTTTTCGACGGAATTCATTTGCCGTTAAAAATCTTCGACGTAATCCATTTTCCGTCGAAAACTTCACAAAATCAATTTCTTTTGCATTTATTTTATTCATCCATTTTCGACGGAATCCGTTTTCCGTCAAAAAACTTCACAATATCAATTTCTTTTGCATTTATTTTATTCATCCATTTTCGACGGAATCCATTTTCCGTCGAAAACTTCACAAAATCAATTTCTTTTGCATTTATTTTATTCATCCATTTTCGACGGAATTCATTTTTCATCAAAAATCATCGACGTAATCTATTTTCCGTTGAAAAGATTCACAAAATCAATTGCTTTTGCATTTATTTTATTCATCATTTTTCGACGGAATCCGTTTTCCATCAAAAAACTTCACAATATCAATTTCATTTGCATTTATTTTATTCATCCATTTTCGACGGAATCCGTTTTCCGTCAAAAAACTTCACAAAATCAAATTCTTTTGCATTTATTTTATTCATCCATTTTCGACGAATTTCATTTTCCGTCAAAAATCTTCGACGGAATCCATTTTCCGTCGAAAAAATTCACAAAATCAATTTCTTTTGCATTTATTTTATTCATCAGTTTTCGACGAAATTCTTTTTCCGTCGAAAAACTTCAAAAAATAAATTTCTTTTGTGTTTATTTTATTGATCAGTTTTCGACGAAATTCTTTTTCCGTCGAAAAACTTCACAAAACCAATTTTTTTTGCATTTATTTTATTCATCCGTTTTCGACAGAATACATTTTCTGTCAAAAATCTTCGACGGAATCCATTTTCCGTCGAAAACTTCACAAAATCAATTTCTTTTGCATTTATTTTATTCATCCATTTTCGACGGAATCCGTTTTCCGTCAAAAAACATCACAATATCAATTTATTTTGAATTTATTTTATTCATCCATTTTCGACGGAATCCATTTTCCGTCAAAAAACTTCACAAAATCAATTTCTTTTGCATTTATTTTATTCATCCATTTTCAACAGAATTCATTTTCCGTCAAAAATCTTCGACGGAATCCATTTTCCGTCGTAAACTTCACAAAATCAATTTCTTTTGCATTTATTTTATTCATCCATTTTCGATGGAATTCATTTTCCGTCAAGAATCTTCGACGGAATCCATTTTCCGAAAAACTTCACAAAATCAATTTCTTTTGCATTTATTTTATTCATCAGTTTTCGAAAACTTTTTTCGAAAAACTTCACAAAATCAATGCATTTAATTTCCATTTTTGCATTTATTTTAAATCAGTTTTCGACGGAATCCATTTTCCGTCGAAAAACTTCACAAAATCAATTTCTTTTGCATTTATTTTATTCATCAGTTTTCGACGGAATTCCGTTCACAAAATCAATTTCAAAGTTTTCGACGGAATCCATTTTCCGTCGAAAAACTTCACAAAATCAATTTCTTTTGCATTTATTTTATTCATCCGTTTTTTCATTTTCCGTCAAAAATCAAAATCAATTTCGAAAACATTTTCCGTCGAAAAACTTCACAAAATCAATTTCTTTTGCATTTATTTTATTCATCCGTTTTCGACGGAATTCATTTTCCGTCAAAAATTTCGACGAATCCATTTTCCGTCGAAAAACTTCACAAAATCAATTTCTTTTGCATTTATTTTATTCATCCATTTTCGACGGTCGAAAACTTCACAAAATCAAATCCGTTTTCCGTCAAAAAACTTCACAAAATCAATTTCTTTTGCATTTATTTTATTCATCCATTTTCGACGGAATCCGTTTTCCGTCAAAAAACTTCACAAAATCAATTTCTTTTGCATTTATTTTATTCATCCATTTTCGACGCATTTCATTTTCCGTCCAAAATCTTCGACGCAATCGATTTTCCGTCGAAAAAATTCACAAAATCAATTTCTTTTGCATTTATTTTATTCATCAGTTTTCGACGAAATTCTTTTTCCGTCGAAAAACTTCAAAAAATAAATTTCTTTTGCGTGTATTTTATTCATCAGTTTTCGACGAAATTCTTTTTCCGTCGAAAAACTTCACAAAATCAATTTCTTTTGCATTTATTTTATTCATCCGTTTTCGACGGAATACATTTTCCTTCAAAAATCTTCGACGGAATCCATTTTCCGTCGAAAACTTCACAAAATCAATTTCTTTTGCATTTATGTTATTCATCCATTTTCGACGAAATTCATTTTTCGTCAAAAATCATCGACGTTATCCATTTTCCGTCGAAAAACTTCACAAAATCAATTGCTTTTGCATTTATTTTATTCATCAGTTTTCGATGGAATCCGTTTTCCGTCGAAAAACTACACAAAATCAATTTCTTTTGCATTTATTTTATTCATCAGTTTTCGACGAAATTCTTTTTCCGTCGAAAAACTTCACAAAATCAATTTCTTTTGCATTTATTTTATTCATCCGTTTTCGACGGAATTCATTTGCCGTCAAAAATCTTCGACGTAATACATTTTCCGTCGAAAACTTCACAAAATCAATTTCTTTTGCATTTATTTTATTCATCCATTTTCGACGAAATCCGTTTTCCGTCAAAAAACTTCACAATATCAATTTCTTTTGCATTTATTTTATTCATCCATTTTCGACGGAATCCGTTTTCCGTCAAAAAACTTCACCAAATCAATTTCTTTTGCATTTATTTTATTCATCCATTTTCGACGAAATTCATTTTCCGTCAAAAATCTTCGACGGAATCCATTTTCCGTCGAAAAAATTCACAAAATCAATTTCTTTTGCATTTATTTTATTCATTAGTTTTCGACGAAATTCTTTTTCCGTCGAAAAACTTCACAAAATCAATTTCTTTTGCATTTATTTTATTCATCAGTTTTCGACGGAATCCATTTTCCGTCGAAAAACTTCACAAAATCAATTGCTTTTGCATTTATTTTATTCATCAGTTTTCGATGGAATCCGTTTTCCGTCGAAAAACTACACAAAATCAATTTCTTTTGCATTTATTTTACTCATCAGTTTTCGACGAAATTCTTTTTCCGTCGAAAAACTTCACAAAATCAATTTCTTTTGCAATTATTTTATTCATCCGTTTTCGACGGAATACATTTTCCGTCAAAAATCTTCGACGGAATCCATTTTCCGTCGAAAACTTCACAAAATCAATTTCTTTTCCATTTATTTTATTCATCCATTTTCGACGGAATCCGTTTTCCGTCAAAAAACTTCACAATATCAATTTCTTTTGCATTTATTTTATTCATCCATTTTCGACGGAATCCATTTTCCGTCGAAAACTTCACAAAATCAATTTCTTTTGCATTTACTTTATTCATCCATTTTCGACGGAATTCGTTTTTCATCAAAAATCATCGACGTAATCTATTTTCCGTTGAAAAGATTCACAAAATCAATTGCTTTTGCATTTATTTTATTCATCATTTTTCGACGGAATCCGTTTTCCATCAAAAAACTTCACAATATCAATTTCTTTTGCATTTATTTTATTCATCCATTTTCGACGGAATCCGTTTTCCGTCAAAAAACTTCACAAAATCAAATTCTTTTGCATTTATTTTATTCATCCATTTTCGACGAATTTCATTTTCCGTCAAAAATCTTCGACGGAATCCATTTTCCGTCGAAAAAATTCACAAAATCAATTTCTTTTGCATTTATTTTATTCATCAGTTTTCGACGAAATTCTTTTTCCGTCGAAAAACTTCAAAAAATAAATTTCTTTTGTGTTTATTTTATTGATCAGTTTTCGACGAAATTCTTTTTCCGTCGAAAAACTTCACAAAACCAATTTTTTTTGCATTTATTTTATTCATCCGTTTTCGACAGAATACATTTTCTGTCAAAAATCTTCGACGGAATCCATTTTCCGTCGAAAACTTCACAAAATCAATTTATTTTGCATTTATTTTATTCATCCATTTTCGACGGAATCCGTTTTCCGTCAAAAAACATCACAATATCAATTTATTTTGAATTTATTTTATTCATCCATTTTCGACGGAATCCGTATTCCGTCAAAAAACTTCACAAAATCAATTTCATTTGCATTTATTTTATTCATCCATTTTCGACGGAATTCATTTTCCGTCAAAAAACTTCGACGGAATCCATTTTCCATCGAAAAACTTCACAAAATCAATTTCTTTTGCATTTATTTTATTCATCAGTTTTCGACGGAATCCATTTTCCGTCGAAAAACTTCACAAAATCAATTTCTTTTGCATTTATTTTATTCATCAGTTTTCGACGGAATCCATTTTCCGTCAAAAAAACTTCGCAAAATCAATCTTCGACGGAATCCATTTTCCGTCGAAAACTTCACAAAATCAATTTCTTTTGCATTTATTTTATTCATCCATTTTCGACGAAATCCGTTTTCCGTCAAAAAACTTCACAATATCAATTTCTTTTGCATTTATTTTATTCATCCATTTTCGACGGAATCCGTTTTCCGTCAAAAAACTTCACAAAATCAATTTCTTTTGCATTTATTTTATTCATCCATTTTCGACGAAATTCATTTTCCGTCAAAAATCTTCGACGGAATCCATTTTCCGTCGAAAAAATTCACAAAATCAATTTCTTTTGCATTTATTTTATTCATCAGTTTTCGACGAAATTCTTTTTCCGTCGAAAAACTTCACAAAATCAATTTCTTTTGCATTTATTTTATTCATCCGTTTTCGACGGAATACATTTTCCGTCAAAAATCTTCGACGGAATCCATTTTCCGTCGAAAAACTTCACAAAATCAATTTCTTTTGCATTGATGTTATTCATCCATTTTCGACGAAATTCATTTTTTGTCAAAAATCATCGACGTTATCCATTTTCCGTCGAAAAACTTCACAAAATCAATTGCTTTTGCATTTATTTTATTCATCAGTTTTCGACGGAATCCATTTTCCGTCGAAAACTTCACAAAATCAATTTCTTTTGCATTTTTTTTATTCATCCATTTTCGACGGAATTCATTTTTTGTCAAAAATCTTCGACGTAATCCATTTTCCGTCGAAAAACAACAAATAATCCATTTCTTTTGCATTTATTTTATTCATCAGTTTTCCACGGAATCCATTTTCCGTCGAAAAACTTCACAAAATCAATTTCTTTTGCATTTATTTTATTAATCCGTTTTCGACGGAATTCTTTTTCCGTCAAAAAAATTCAAAATCAATTTCTTTTGCATTTATTTTATTCATCCGTTTTCGACGAATTCATTTTCCGTCAAAAATCTTCGACGAAATCCATTTTCCGTCGAAAAACTTCACAAAATCAATTTCTTTTGCATTTATTTTATTCATCAGTTTTCGTCAAAAATCATCGAATCCATTTTCCGTCGAAAAACTTCACAAAATCAATTGCTTTTGCATTTATTTTATTCATCAGTTTTCGATGGAATCCGTTTTCCGTCGAAAAACTACACAAAATCAATTTCTTTTGCATTTATTTTACTCATCAGTTTTCGACGAAATTCTTTTTCCGTCGAAAAACTTCACAAAATCAATTTCTTTTGCAATTATTTTATTCATCCGTTTTCGACGGAATTCATTTGCCGTTAAAAATCTTCGACGTAATCCATTTTCCGTCGAAAACTTCACAAAATCAATTTCTTTTGCATTTATTTTATTCATCCATTTTCGACGGAATCCGTTTTCCGTCAAAAAACTTCACAATATCAATTTCTTTTGCATTTATTTTATTCATCCATTTTCGACGGAATCCATTTTCCGTCGAAAACTTCACAAAATCAATTTCTTTTGCATTTACTTTATTCATCCATTTTCGACGGAATTCATTTTTCATCAAAAATCATCGACGTAATCTATTTTCCGTTGAAAAGATTCACAAAATCAATTGCTTTTGCATTTATTTTATTCATCATTTTTCGACGGAATCCGTTTTCCGTCAAAAAACTTCACAATATCAATTTCTTTTGCATTTATTTTATTCATCCATTTTCGACGGAATCCGTTTTCCGTCAAAAAACTTCACAAAATCAATTTCTTTTGCATTTATTTTATTCATCCATTTTCGACGAATTTCATTTTCCGTCCAAAATCTTCGACGGAATCCATTTTCCGTCGAAAAAATTCACAAAATCAATTTCTTATGCATTTATTTTATTCATCAGTTTTCGACGAAATTCTTTTTCCGTCGAAAAACTTCAAAAAATAAATTTCTTTTGTGTTTATTTTATTGATCAGTTTTCGACGAAATTCTTTTTCCGTCGAAAAACTTCACAAAACCAATTTTTTTTGCATTTATTTTATTCATCCGTTTTCGACAGAATACATTTTCTGTCAAAAATCTTCGACGGAATCCATTTTCCGTCGAAAACTTCACAAAATCAATTTCTTTTGCATTTATTTTATTCATCCATTTTCGACGGAATCCGTTTTCCGTCAAAAAACATCACAATATCAATTTATTTTGAATTTATTTTATTCATCCATTTTCGACGGAATCCATTTTCCGTCAAAAAACTTCACAAAATCAATTTCATTTGAATTTATTTTATTCATCCATTTTCAACAGAATTCATTTTCCGTCAAAAAACTTCGACGGAATCCATTTTCCATCGAAAAACTTCACAAAATCAATTTCTTTTGCATTTATTTTATTCATCAGTTTTCGACGGAATCCATTTTCCGTCGAAAAACTTCACAAAATCAATTTCTTTTGCATTTATTTTATTCATCCATTTTCGACGAAATCCATTTTCTATCATTTTCCGTCGAAAACTTCACAAAATCAATTTCTTTTGCATTTATTTTATTCATCCATTTTCGACGAAATCCGTTTTCCGTCAAAAAACTTCACAATATCAATTTCTTTTGCATTTATTTTATTCATCCATTTTCGACGGAATCCGTTTTCCGTCAAAAAACTTCACCAAATCAATTTCTTTTGCATTTATTTTATTCATCCATTTTCGACGAAATTCATTTTCCGTCAAAAATCTTCGACGGAATCCATTTTTCGTCGAAAAACTTCATTAAATCAATTTCTTTTGCGTTTATTTTATTCATTAGTTTTCGACGAAATTCTTTTTCCGTCGAAAAACTTCACAAAATCAATTTCTTTTGCATTTATTTTATTCATCCGTTTTCGACGGAATACATTTTCCGTCAAAAATCTTCGACGGAATCCATTTTCCGTCGAAAACTTCACAAAATCAATTTCTTTTGCATTGATGTTATTCATCCATTTTCGACGAAATTCATTTTTTGTCAAAGATCATCGACGTTATCCATTTTCAGTCGAAAAACTTCACAAAATCAATTGCTTTTGCATTTATTTTATTCATCAGTTTTCGACGGAATCCATTTTCCGTCGAAAACTTCACAAAATCAATTTCTTTTGCTTTTTTGTTATTCATCCATTTTCGACGGAATTCATTTTTTGTCAAAAATCATCGACGTAATCCATTTTCCGTCGAAAAACTTCACAAAATCAATTGCTTTTGCATTTATTTTATTCATCAGATTTCGATGGAATCCGTTTTCCGTCGATAAACTTCACAAAATCAATTTATTTTGCATTTATTTTATTCATCAGTTTTCGACGAAATTCTTTTTCCGTCGAAAAACTTCACAAAATCAATTTCTTTTGCATTTATTTTATTCATCCGTTTTCGACGGAATACATTTTCCGTCAAAAATCTTCGACGGAATCCATTTTCCGTCGAAAACTTCACAAAATCAATTTCTTTTGCATTGATGTTATTCATCCATTTTCGACGAAATTCATTTTTTGTCAAAAATCATCGACGTTATCCATTTTCCGTCGAAAAACTTCACAAAATCAATTTCTTTTGCATTTATTTTATTCATCCATTTTCGACGAAATTCATTTTCCGTCAAAAAACTTCAGAAAATCAATATCTTTTGCATTTATTTTATTCATCCGTTTTCGACGGAATACATTTTCCATCAAAAATCTTCGACGGAATCCATTTTCCGTCGAAAACTTCACAAAATCAAATTCTTTTGCATTTATTTTATTCATCCATTTTCGACGGAATACGTTTTCCGTCAAAAAACTTCACAATATCAATTTCTTTGGCATTTATTTTATTCATCCATTTTCGACGGAATCCGTTTTCCGTCAAAAAAACTTCACAAAATCAATTTCTTTTGCATTTATTTTATTCATCCATTTTCGATGGAATTCATTTTCCGTCAAAAATCATCGACGGAATCCATTTACCGTAAAAAAACTTCACAAAATTAATTTCTTTTGCATTTATTATATTCTTCCATTTTCGACGGAATTCTTTTTCCGTCAAAAATCTTATACGGAATCCATTTTCCGTCGAAAAACTTCAAAAAATAAATTCTTTTGCATTTATTTATTAATCTGTTTTCGACAAAATCAATTGCTTTTGCATTTATTTTATTCATAGTTTTCGATGGAATCCGTTTTCCGTCGAAAAACTACACAAAATCAATTTCTTTTGCATTTATTTTTCTCATCAGTTTTCGACGTAATTCTTTTTCCGTCGGAAAACTTCACAAAATCAATTTCTTTTGCATTTATTTTATTCATCCGTTTTCGACGGAATACATTTTCCGTCAATAATCTTCGGCGGAATCCATTTTCCGTCGAAAACTTCACAAAATCCATTTCTTTTCCATTTATTTTATTCATCCATTTTCGACGGAATCCGTTTTCCATCAAAAAACTTCACAATATCAATTTCTTTTACATTTATTTTATTCGTCCATTTTCGACGGAATCCGTTTTCCGTCAAAAAACTTCACAAAATCAATTTCTTTTGCATTTATTTTATTCATCCATTTTCGTCGAATTTCATTTTCCGTCAAAAATCTTCGACGGAATCCATTTTCCGTCGAAAAAATTCACAAAATCAATTTCTTTTGCATTTATTTTATTCATCAGTTTTCGACGAAATTCTTTTTCCGTCAAAAAACTTCAAAAAATAAATTTCTTTTGCGTTTATTTTATTCATCAGTTTTCGACGATATCCGTTTTCCGTCGAAAAACTTCACAAAATCAATTTCTTTTGCATTCATTTTATTCATCCGTTTTCGACGGAATACATTTTCCGTCAAAAATCTTCGACGGAATCCATTTTCCGTCGAAAACTTCACAAAATCAATTTCTTTTGCATTGATGTTATTAATCCATTTTCGACGAAATTCATTTTTTGTCAAAAATCATCGACGTTATCCATTTTCCGTCGAAAAACTTCACAAAATCAATTGCTTTTGCATTTATTTTATTCATCAATTTTCGATGGAATCCGTTTTCCGTCGAAAAACGACACAAAATCAATTTCTTTTGCATTTATTTTATTCATCAATTTTCGACGAAATTCTTTTTCCATCGAAAAACTTCACAAAATCAATTTCTTTTGCATTTATTTTATTCATCAGTTTTCGACGGAATCCATTTTCCGTCGAAAAATTTCACAAAATCAATTTCTTTTGCATTTATTTTATTCATCAGTTTTCGATGGAATTCATTTTCCGTCCAATATCTTCGACTGAATCCATTTTCCGTCGAAAAACTTCACAAAATCAATTTCTTTTGCATTTATTTTATGCATCAGTTTTCGACGAAATTCTTTTTCCGTCAAAAAACTTCACAAAATCAATTTCTTTTGCATTTATTTTATTCATCAGTTTTCGACGAAATTCTTTTTCCGTCGAAAAACATCACAAAATCAATTTATTTTGAATTTATTTTATTCATCCGTTTTATACGGAATACATTTTCCGTCAAAAATCTTCGACGGAATCCATTTTCCGTCGAAAACTTCACAAAATCAATTTCTTTCTCATTAATTTTATTCATCCATTTTCGACGGAATCCGTTTCCCGTCAAAAAACTTCACAATATCTATTTCTTTTGCATTTATTTTATTCATCCATTTTCGAAGGAATCCGTTTTCCATCAAAAAACTTCACAAAATCAATTTCTTTTGCATTTATTTTATTCATCCATTTTCGACGGAATTCATTTTCCGTCAAAAATCTTCGACGGAATCCATTTTCCGTCGAAAAACTTCACAAAATCAATTTATTTTGCATTTATTTTATTCATCCATTTTCTACGGGATTCATTTTTCGTCAAAAATCTTCGACGGAATCCATTTTCCGTCGAAAACTTCACAAAATCCATTTCTTTTCCATTTTTTTATTCATCCATTTTCGACGGAATCCGTTTTCCGTCAAAATACTTCACAATATCAATTTCTTTTGCATTTATCTTATTCATCCATTTTCGACGGAATCCGTTTTCCGTCAAAAAAACTTCACAAAATCAATTTCTTTTGCATTTATTTTATTAATCCATTTTCAACCGAATTCATATTCCGTCAAAAAACTTCAAAAAATAAATTTCTTTTGCGTTTATTTTATTCATCAATTTTCGACAAAATTCTTTTTCCGTCGAAAAACTTCACAAAATAAATTTCTTTTTCATTTATTTTATTCATCCGTTTTCGACGGAATACATTTTCCTTCAAAAATCTTCGACGGAATCCATTTTCCGTCGAAAACTTCACAAACTCAATTTCTTTTGCATTTATGTTATTCATCCATTTTCGACGAAATTCATTTTTCGTCAAAAATCATCGACGTTATCCATTTTCCGTCGAAAAACTTCACAAAATCAATTGCTTTTGTATTTATTTTATTCATCAGTTTTCGACGGAATCCGTTTTCCGTCTAAAAAATTCACAAAATCAATTTCATTTGCATTTATTTTATTCATCAGTTTTCGACGAAATTCTTTATCCGTCGAAAAACTTCACAAAATCAATTTCGTTTACATTTATTTTATTCATCCTTTTTCGACGGAATGCATTTTCCGTCAAAAATCTTCGACGGAATCCATTTTCCGTCAAAAACTTCACAAAATCAATTTCTTTTGCATTTATTTTATTTATCCATTTTCGACGAAATCCGTTTTCCGTCAAAAAACTTCACAATATCAATTTCTTTTGCATTTATTTTATTCATCCATTTTCGACGGAATCCGTTTTCCGTCAAAAAAACATCACAATATCAATTTCTTTTGAATTTATTTTATTCATACATTTTTGACGGAATCCATTTTCCGTCAAAAAACTTCACAAAATCAATTTCTTTTGCATTTGTTTTATTCATCCAGTTTCGACGTAATTTATTTTTCGTCAAAAATTTTCGACGGAATCAATTTTCCGTCGAAAAACTTCACAAAATCAATTTCTTTTGCATTTATTTTATTCATCAGTTTTCTACCAAAAATTTTTTCCGACGAAAAACTTGACAAATCAATTTCTTTTGCATTTATTTTATTCATCCATTTTCGACGGAATACATTTTCCGTCAAATATCTTCGACGGAATCTGTAACATCCCGCATAATTAGTAGAATACATAAGTACTATATGTTATAGATGTATGTATAGATTTCGGATTTATGGTTTATGTGTGATGGTTTGCGAATTGTTTGACCTTTATCCTTGGATAAGATTAAGGTAACTAATTAAATTAAATCATAGGAGGATACATATGTAGACATGTGAATTTAATCATATGAGTAATGTGAGTGTGTGTTATAGGACCTTAGTGTTCATTGGACTTTGGAAGTGGGCTAGTGTGTGTGGACTTGTCACTAATGGACTTGTGTGATTGGGTTCTTTGTGTGTGTGGCCAATGACCCAAAGAGGATTCTTGGATCAATCATGTTCAGCCCAAATTAAATCCACACATAATTCCCTAAGCCTTGTCCAACAAGGTGTCTTGTGTGTCTAGGCACCTTCACATGGCTTGATGTATTTTCCTTCTCTTTCATGCGCATAAAGTGAGTAATTAGGACTTAGAAATCTGTCAATTTTCCCTTGCTTAAACCGCCACCTCACACTTAGGTTATGCACCTTTGACTTTAACTTCATTGCATGGAAGACACATGTGCACTTTAGCATGATTTTAGGCTGCATACTTCCCCATTTAGGCGCACATGGAGGGGTCTTGGTGCAGATTTTTTTTAGGACACAAATCTGACTTGAGTGTTGACCAAGTGAACCACCTTACACCTTCCATCATGAGGCTGAATTGTGCAGATTTTTGCATGCTTTAGGCAGTCCATCATGAGCCAAATCTCCCCCTTTCTTCCACATGCAACCAAAGAAGGATTTTGGGCTGCACCTCCCTCATCATTGCGCACAAGGACTGCATCAATGCAGATTTTTGGGCTGCCACATTGTTGTCTTGCATGTTGACTTAGTAAACCTCCTTGCATGTGCATAGAGTAACTTAGAAGCAAACCCTTTGCTTGTTCAGCCCAAGTGTGCAGCCCCACCTCTTCAAGAAACCAGATTTTTGTCATAATGTCCATCATTGCAACCTCCTCCCTTCTCCCTTTATTTATGCGCACAAGAGGGGGCTGTCCCCATTCACTTGTGCAGCCAACTCCTTTCCCTCTCCCTCACACTCTAGCTGAACATTGCAAGAACCTTAGGAGGAAGAAAGACCAAGCCAACTCCCTCCTTCCCTCACCTTAAAACCGTGGCCTAGACACAAGTGGAGTGTGAGTTTCTCCTCTTTTCCTCTCACTGTCCAGTCTTGTTCCTCAACCTTGAAGCTGTCCTAGATTGTTTCTCCTCACCTTTTTGCGCATAGATCACCATAGGAAGTGGGGACTTGTTGTGAAGTAGAGCTAGGAAGGGTGTGGTGAAGTGTGTGCTACAAGAGGTAAGCCTTGAACTTAGACCTCTTTCATGGTGTGTAATCATATGTGTGCTTGAATGTCTCCTTGAATATGTTTTGCTTTGGATTCTTGATTGAGCATGGTTAAAGTATAAGTATGGAGCCATTTTATGATGACTTGTATGCATGAGTTGTAGAGTGAAAGTCTCATGGTCATGCTTTAGATATATGCCACTGTTTGGAGGGATATATACATGCCACTGTTTTGTATGCAAATGCCACTGTTTCCCTATGAATGTGCCACTGTTTTGAGGGTAAAATGCTCACTGTTTCGGTTCCTCAAGATCACCATTTTCATGCCACTGTTTCTGCACATATATGCCACTGTTTCTGCACATTATATGCCACTGTTTCTGCACATATATGCCACTGTTTCTGCACATTATGTGCCACTGTTTCTGCACATTATATGTCACTGTTTCTGCACATATATGCCACTGTTTCTGCACATTATATGCCACTGTTTTAGTCCATAATATGCCACTGTTTCTGCACATATATGCCACTGTTTCTGCACATTATATGTCACTGTTTCTGCACATATATGCCACTGTTTTAGCCCATTATATGCATAAAAACACTCACTATTTTAGTCCATAATATTCCACTGTTTTATGCATAAAATGCCACTGTTTTAGTCCATAATATGCCACTGTTTTATGCATAAAATGCCACTGTTTTAGTCCATAATATGCCACTGTTTTATGCATAAAATGCCACTGTTTTAGTCCATAATATGCCACTGTTTCAATGTCCAAAAAACCAAGATTTATGCCACTGTTTTGAAGTCCAAAGTGCCACTGTTTCTGTTTTAAAACGTTCACTGTTTTTGCTGTATGTTTACTGTTTTCCTGCTGTAAAACGTCACTGTTTCTGTCCACTGTTTTTAAGGAAAATACCACTGTTTTCTGTTCACTGTTTTAAAAGAACAACTCACTGTTTCTGCTCACTGTTTTAAGCACAAACGTCACTGTTTTCTGCTGTAAAAACGCTGCTGTATGCTCACTGTTTTACTGCTATAAACACTGCTATATGCTCACTGTTTTGCTGCTGTAAGACACTGCTGTATGCTCACTGTTTCTGTTGTAAATAGCCACTGTAAATGATTAGTTGTAATTGATTTAGGTGCGCTTAAGAAGTGAGATACTTCGCTGCTGTTTGGTAATATTTAAGGCACGAAAAGGTAAGTGTCAGGCGATAATGCCTAATGTGACTATTGACTACTGGTATAAAATTGTGACATGATGCTCCATATGCCGTAAAAATATTATGTTCCATTATGATGAAAGGAAACTGCCAAAAATGTGCCGTGATGGCTATATGATTATGAGGTAAAGACGTTATGTGGCAGCATAACGCATATGAAAGGTATATAAGCATGCATGGCATGCATGTACCAAGAGCATTTTTGTACGTTTTGTGACATCATACCGCATTTTTGTACGTTTTGTGTGTGAAAGCATAGCATGGCAGGCATGTACCAAGAGCATATAGGTCTTGCTTTTTAGAATAGTTATGTACAGGACCATGTGTTTTGAGCAAGCATCATATAGGCATCCCCAAGGTACCGGGGTATGGGACACTTGGCATCAGTCCGCATAGGCCCACAGTTGGAATCCACATGGAGCTCAGGTGCCAAGGGATATTTGATTCCACTGTGAAGTGCGCGCACGACGGTGCTAAAAGCGCAAAGGAAAGACGTTATATACGCAATATATGAATATGATGAAAAGGAAAAGGAAAAGGAACAAGGATATGTTGAAGTGACTGTTTATGATTTTGTGCCTAGTTAATACTGTTATATTACTGGTTTTGTTGCCACACTACTGGGATTATTCTCACCCCTTCGGGGCTGCTATTTTCCTAAATGGCAGGAGGACGTAAAAGCACATGAAGACGTGATGTTTGCTGTTGCTTGCTGATGAATGGACTTGTACTGTTGCTGTTTGTTTGATTGGATGACTGTAATGATTGATATTTTGGTACTCTTGGATGACTGTAGACTTTATCATCTCTATTTTATCTTGAACTTTGATGAACAGCGGATATTTTGGAAAACGTTTGTGAAAAGAATTTAAGTGCTGAAATCTTTACAGTGCACCTTGCGGGTGGTGTTTTTATGAGCAAACGAACTCTGATTTACTATTATTTTATATGCACGCGAAGCCCCAAACGTGCTCTTTCTAAATCACTTGAAATATTTTTTATCGACCAAACAGAAGTGATAAACGCTTTTCGGATTTGAATCTAGGATTTGAATTTTGTTTAGCTCATGTGACGTTAACGACTCTAATTCCGCTTAGCAAACGACTCTCTTGGATGCATACAAGGGAGGGCGTTACACTAATTGGTATCAGAGCAGTTTGGTCCATGGATTTGCTTGTGTTTGATTGAATTGATTGTTGTTTGTGTTTATCTGCTGATTGACTGCCTAAATGTGCTATAGTTTAAGTGCTTGAGTAGGATAGTTAGGTTGTTTAGACCGTTCTGTGATAAGACTCGGATGCATTGTTAACTTGTCCGAATTGAACCCGAGTACCTACTTGGGACTGCTGCCATGAATAACTTGCGGTGAGCCTGATCAACTCATTTCCTGATATTGTGAGTGCAGAATCATGGCAGGTGGTCGCGGTTCAACTCGGGGAAGGTCTGGCGATGCGGAAGAGGATCTTATCACTACCATTGGGGGACTGGCAACGTTTATCCAGAATATGAGCCAAGAATGGCGCGACCATAGGCAACAGAATCAGAACCAACCCCCACTGCATGAAAATGCAGAAGAAATTGCCCGTCGGAGGTTGAAAGACTTCTGCAACTTCCAACCACCTACCTTTGAGGGTGAAGACAACCCCGAGGCTGCAGCGAAGTGGCTGCAGATGATCGAGCATATCTTCGAACGCATGGCATGCCCGGAAGCACAGAAGACTGATTACGCGTCGTACCAGCTGATGGGAGAAGCTTTAACATGGTGGACTGGTGCGAGGGCTCTGCTGAGAGCTCAGGACGTTGAACTGACGTGGGCCGTATTCAGACAAGTATTTTTGGATAAGTATTTTCCTAAGGCAATGAGAAGAATGAAGCACACTGAACTGCTGTCGCTCAGGCAGGATAACGTGACGGTCAATGAGTATATTGCAAAATTTGGGCAGCTGATCGAGTACGCCAACTTTGACCGGAACATTTATGATGAAGAATGGCAGGTGGAGAAGTTCGAAAGCGGATTACATCCGGAAATCCGTAAACTCATTTTGACGACGGCTAATCGTACACTTCCGGAACTCATCAACCAGAGTCGTCAGGCAGAAGGAATCATTAATGAGGCCAAGAACTTGAACAAGCCACCGACACAATTCCACGGAGGAAACCGAGCAGGCAGATTCTTCAGGACGGCACCTGGTAGGGGTCGAGGCAGAGGTACGCAGTTGCAGGCACGGCTTGGAAATTTTAAGAGAAACTTTACGGTGGGTCAATCGTCGACTGGACGAGAGGGCACGACTGTTTGTGCTACATGTGGAAAGAACCACTTTGGAGTCTGTCGCAAGAACAACAATGCATGTTTCAGATGTGGCCAGCAAGGACATTTTGCTTACAAATGCCCCCAGAACGCTGACTAACAGCCTACGCAAGCACGGGTGTTCACATTGGATGCAAATGAAGCACAGAAGTTTCCCAACCTGATCAAAGGTAATGTCACTTTAAATGGTCACCCAATTTCTGTTATCTTTGACTCTGGAGCGTCTGGCTCTTTTATGGCAAAGCATACTGCTTTGAGAATAGGCATCACCCCAACCCCGTTACCTTATGAGTTACACATCAGCACACCTACTGGAGGATCGTGCACAGCCTCAGAGATCTGCAGAGGTGTTACCTTGCAGTATGAAGGGAACACGTATACAGTTAACTTGGTGGTCCTGCCGGTATTCAACTTCGATGTGATTATCGGTATGGACTGGTTGACGGAAAACGGGATAACATTGGACTGTCGAGCGGGGAAAGTCGTTGTTCCTGCGAAAGATGGTAATTTTCAACCTTTCTCTCTCATTTCGTTATTGCAAGTTAGAAAAGAGCTCCGCAAGGGAGCAGCAGGGTATCTTTTGTCGATCGAGGCTGAGACCTCGGTTGACAATCAAATTCAGTATGTGCCTGTAGTTAGGGAATTCGAGGAGGTATTCCCGGATGAAATACCTCGATTGCCTCCTCATAGGGAAATAGAATTTTCTATCGAACTTGTTCCTGGAGTTGGACCAATCTCCATTGCCCCGTATCGTATGGCGCCGTTGGAACTTCGCGAGTTGAAGAAGCAGATAGAAGAGCTTTTGGCAAAGGAATTCATCAGACCGAGTACCTCCCCATGGGGTGCTCCAGCCATCTTGATTAAGAAGAAGGATGGAAGTTTACGTCTGTGTGTAGATTACCGCCAGCTGAACAAAGTAACGGTGAAGAATAAGTATCCGCTACCGAGGATCGACGATTTGATGGACCAGCTGAGAGGAGCCAGAGTCTTTTCCAAGATAGATTTACGATCGGGATACCATCAGATCCGGGTCAAACCGGAGGATATTCCGAAAACCGCTTTTAGGACTCGTTATGGGCACTACGAATATCAGGTGATCCCATTCGGACTTACGAATGCTCCAGCGGTATTCATGGACTACATGAACCGCATCTTCCGCCCGTTTCTTGATCAGTTTGTTATTGTGTTTATCGACGATATCCTGATTTACTCAGCTAATGAGGAGCTGCACGCGGAACATCTGAGGATTGTCTTGCAAATCTTGAAGGAGAAGCAGTTGTACGCGAAATGGTCGAAGTGCGAGTTTTGGCTTAAAGAGGTCCAGTTTCTGGGCCATGTCATTTCATCAGAAGGTATCGCGGTGGACCCCAGCAAAGTCGAAGCTGTCATGAATTGGGAACGACCCAAGACTGTCACCGAAGTAAGATGTTTCTTAGGCCTGGCTGGATATTATCGAAGGTTTATCCAGAATTTCTCTCAGATAGTGCAACCTCTTACTCGTCTCACTCGGAAGGATAAGCCTTTTGAGTGGACTGAAGCTTGTGAAGAATGTTTCTTGGAACTAAAGAGCAGATTAACGAGTGCTCCCGTGCTCATGATTCCGGACCCTACCCGAAAGTTCGAAGTATACTGTGATGCGTCGCTGAAAGGACTTGGATGCGTGTTGATGCAGGATCGTATGGCGGTAGCTTATGCATCTCGACAACTAAAGCCTCACGAAGAAAATTATCCTACGCACGATTTGGAGTTAGCAGCTATAGTGTTCGCCCTTAAAATCTGGAGGCACCATTTGTATGGTTCGCAGTTTGACGTGTTCAGCGATCATAAGAGTTTGAAGTATTTGTTCGACCAGAAGGAGCTGAATATGCGGCAACGACGGTGGATGGAATTTCTGAAGGACTACGATTTTGAACTTAAATACCACCCAGGAAAGGCAAACGTGGTAGCTGACGCCCTGAGTAGGAAGACACTGCACACTGCAACTCTGATGATGGAAGAGCTGAAATTGTTTGAGGCCTTTCGAGATTTGAACTTATCTGTGGACGAGAGAGGGCATAGCATAAGATTGGGAAATATAAAGGTGGAGAATGAACTGATCAGTAGAATTAAGGAGGCCCAGAAAGATGAAGAGTTAGTCCGCGAGTTGGTTGGTAACCAAGAGGTAGTAAAGGACGAGAATGACATCTGGAGATTTCAAGGACGGCTGGTTGTGCCGAATGAAGAGTTGAAGCAAGAAGTTTTACAGGAGGCTCACAAGGGTAAGTATGCTGTTCATCCTGGATCCACGAAGATGTACCATGATTTGAAGACCTCGTTTTGGTGGCCGGGTATGAAGCGTGATATTGCGGAGTATGTATCTCGATGCTTAACTTGTCAGAAGGTGAAGTACGAACATCAGAAACCGTCGGGACTCCTTCAACCTTTGGAGATTCCCGAATGGAAGTGGGACAGTATTGCGATGGATTTTGTAGTTGGACTTCCTCGGACGCGAGAAGGATATGATTCTATCTGGGTGATTGTCGATCGTTTAACGAAGTCAGCTCATTTCTTGCGTGTTAGAACCACATATGATACAGAGAGGCTTGCTAGAATTTATCTGCAGGAGATTGTGAAGCTGCATGGAGTTCCTACGAGTATTGTCAGCGATCGTGATCCCAAGTTTACATCTAAGTTCTGGGAATCCTTTCAAAGAGCATTAGGGACCCAATTGAGGTTGAGTACTGCTTATCATCCGCAGACCGATGGTCAAACGGAACGCACCATTCAAGCATTAGAGGACATGTTGCGAGCATGCGTTTTGGAGTTAGGAGGCAGCTGGGATAGTTATCTTTCGTTGATTGAGTTTGCTTACAACAACAGTTACCACTCCAGTATTCAGATGGCACCGTATGAAGCTTTGTATGGGAGAAAATGCAGATCCCCTTTATGTTGGACTGAAGTAGGTGAGCGAAGTATGTTAGGACCTGATCTAATTCAAGAAACATCCGAACAGGTAAAGAAGATTCGAGAAAATATGCAGCGGGCTCAGGCCAGACAGAAGAGTTATTACGACAAGCGTCATAAGCCTCTATCTTTCGAAGTCGGAGACCATGTGTTCTTGAGAATCACTCCTACATCGGGACTCGGAAGGAGAATGGGAGTAAAGAAGTTAAGTCCACGGTACTTAGGACCGTATCTGATTATGGACCGGATTGGAGAGTCTGCATACCGGTTGGCTTTACCACCCAATCTGTCAGGAATTCACAATGTATTTCATGTGTCACAGCTACGTAGGTATCTCCTGATCCATCTCACGTGTTACAGCCGGAAGAAGTGGAACTAAAGGAAAATCTGACTTATCAAGTGCAACCGTTCCAAATTCTTGAAAGATCCGTCAAGCGACTCCGTTCTAAAGAGATTCCGTTGGTGAAAGTATTGTGGAACAACAGATCGGAAGCTGAAGCCACTTGGGAGCGCGAGGACGTCATTCAGAAACGCTATCCAGAACTGTTTAGCTCTTAAGTAAGTTTATTTTGCGGACAAAACTCCTATTTGGTGGGGAGAGTGTAACATCCCGCATAATTAGTAGAATACATAAGTACTATATGTTATAGATGTATGTGTAGATTTCGGATTTATGGTTTATGTGTGATGGTTTGCGAATTGTTTGACCTTTATCCTTGGATAAGATTAAGGTAACTAATTAAATTAAATCATAGGAGGATACATATGTAGACATGTGAATTTAATCATATGAGTAATGTGAGTGTGTGTTATAGGACCTTAGTGTTCATTGGACTTTGGAAGTGGGCTAGTGTGTGTGGACTTGTCACTAATGGACTTGTGTGATTGGGTTCTTTGTGTGTGTGGCCAATGACCCAAAGAGGATTCTTGGATCAATCATGTTCAGCCCAAATTAAATCCACACATAATTCCCTAAGCCTTGTCCAACAAGGTGTCTTGTGTGTCTAGGCACCTTCACATGGCTTGATGTATTTTCCTTCTCTTTCATGCGCATAAAGTGAGTAATTAGGACTTAGAAATCTGTCAATTTTCCCTTGCTTAAACCGCCACCTCACACTTAGGTTATGCACCTTTGACTTTAACTTCATTGCATGGAAGACACATGTGCACTTTAGCATGATTTTAGGCTGCATACTTCCCCATTTAGGCGCACATGGAGGGGTCTTGGTGCAGATTTTTTTTAGGACACAAATCTGACTTGAGTGTTGACCAAGTGAACCACCTTACACCTTCCATCATGAGGCTGAATTGTGCAGATTTTTGCATGCTTTAGGCAGTCCATCATGAGCCAAATCTCCCCCTTTCTTCCACATGCAACCAAAGAAGGATTTTCGGCTGCACCTCCCTCATCATTGCGCACAAGGACTGCATCAATGCAGATTTTTGGGCTGCCACATTGTTGTCTTGCATGTTGACTTAGTAAACCTCCTTGCATGTGCATAGAGTAACTTAGAAGCAAACCCTTTGCTTGTTCAGCCCAAGTGTGCAGCCCCACCTCTTCAAGAAACCAGATTTTTGTCATAATGTCCATCATTGCAACCTCCTCCCTTCTCCCTTTATTTATGCGCACAAGAGGGGGCTGTCCCCATTCACTTGTGCAGCCAACTCCTTTCCCTCTCCCTCACACTCTAGCTGAACATTGCAAGAACCTTAGGAGGAAGAAAGACCAAGCCAACTCCCTCCTTCCCTCACCTTAAAACCGTGGCCTAGACACAAGTGGAGTGTGAGTTTCTCCTCTTTTCCTCTCACTGTCCAGCTTTGTTCCTCAACCTTGAAGCTGTCCTAGATTGTTTCTCCTCACCTTTTTGCGCATTGATCACCATAGGAAGTGGGGACTTGTTGTGAAGTAGAGCTAGGAAGGGTGTGGTGAAGTGTGTGCTACAAGAGGTAAGCCTTGAACTTAGACCTCTTTCATGGTGTGTAATCATATGTGTGCTTGAATGTCTCCTTGAATATGTTTTGCTTTGGATTCTTGATTGAGCATGGTTAAAGTATAAGTATGGAGCCATTTTATGATGACTTGTATGCATGAGTTGTAGAGTGAAAGTCTCATGGTCATGCTTTAGATATATGCCACTGTTTGGAGGGATATATACATGCCACTGTTTTGTATGCAAATGCCACTGTTTCCCTATGAATGTGCCACTGTTTTGAGGGTAAAATGCTCACTGTTTCGGTTCCTCAAGATCACCATTTTCATGCCACTGTTTCTGCACATATATGCCACTGTTTCTGCACATTATATGCCACTGTTTCTGCACATATATGCCACTATTTCTGCACATTATATGTCACTGTTTCTGCACATATATGCCACTGTTTCTGCACATTATATGCCACTGTTTCTGCACATTATATGCCACTGTTTCTGCACATTATATGCCACTGTTTCTGCACATTATATGCCACTGTTTCTGCACATATATGCCACTGTTTCTGCATAAAAACACTCACTGTTTTAGTCCATAATATGCCACTGTTTTATGCATAAAATGCCACTGTTTTAGTCCATAATATGCCACTGTTTTATGCATAAAATGCCACTGTTTTAGTCCATAATATGCCACTATTTTATGCATAAAATGCCACTGTTTTAGTCCATAATATGCCACTGCTTCAATATCCAAAAAACCAAGATTTATGCCACTGTTTTGAAGTCCAAAGTGCCACTGTTTCTGTTTTAAAACGTTCACTGTTTCTGCTGTATGTTTACTGTTTTCCTGCTGTAAAACGTCACTGTTTCTGTCCACTGTTTTTAAGGAAAATACCACTGTTTTCTGTTCACTGTTTTAAAAGAACAACTCACTGTTTCTGCTCACTGTTTTAAGCACAAACGTCACTGTTTTCTGCTGTAAAAATGCTGCTGTATGCTCACTGTTTTGCTGCTGTAAACACTGCTGTATGCTCACTGTTTTCCACTGTAAAACACTGCTGTATGCTCACTGTTTTGCTGCTGTAAGACACTGCTGTATGCTCACTGTTTCTGCTGTAAATAGCCACTGTAAATGATTAGTTGTAATTGATTTAGGAGCGCTTAAGAAGTGAGATACTTCGCTGCTGTTTGGTAATATTTAAGGCACGAAAAGGTAAGTGTCAGGCGATAATGCCTAATGTGACTATTGACTACTGGTATAAAATTGTGACATGATGCTCCATATGCCGTAAAAATATTATGTTCCATTATGATGAAAGGAAACTGCCAAAAATGTGCCGTGATGGCTATATGATTATGAGGTAAAGACGTTATGTGGCAGCATAACGCATATGAAAGGTATATAAGCATGCACCTTACATCATACCGCATTTTTGTACGTTTTGTGTGTGAAAGCATAGCATGGCATGCATGTACCAAGAGCATATAGGTCTTGCTTTTTAGAATAGTTATGTACAGGACCATGTGTTTTGAGCAAGCATCATATAGGCATCCCCAAGGTACCGGGGTATGGGACACTTGGCATCAGTCCGCATAGGCCCACAGTTGGAATCCACATGGAGCTCAGGTGCCAAGGGATATTTGATTCCACTGTGAAGTGCGCGCACGACGGTGCTAAAAGCGCAAAGGAAAGGCGTTATATACGCAATATATGAATATGATGAAAAGGAAAAGGAAAAGGAACAAGGATATGTTGAAGTGACTGTTTATGATTTTGTGCCTAGTTAATACTGTTATATTACTGGTTTTGTTGCCACACTACTGGGATTATTCTCACCCCTTCGGGGCTGCTATTTTCCTAAATGGCAGGAGGACGTAAAAGCACATGAAGACGTGATGTTTGCTGTTGCTTGCTGATGAATGGACTTGTACTGTTGCTGTTTGTTTGATTGGATGACTGTAATGATTGATATTTTGGTACTCTTGGATGACTGTAGACTTTATCATCTCTATTTTATCTTGAACTTTGATGAACAGCGGATATTTTGGAAAACGTTTGTGAAAAGAATTTAAGTGCTGAAATCTTTACAGTGCACCTTGCGGGTGGTGTTTTTATGAGCAAACGAACTCTGATTTACTATTATTTTATATGCACGCGAAGCCCCAAACGTGCTCTTTCTAAATCACTTGAAATATTTTTTATCGACCAAACAGAAGTGATAAACGCTTTTCGGATTTGAATCTAGGATTTGAATTTTGTTTAGCTCATGTGACGTTAACGACTCTAATTCCGCTTAGCAAACGACTCTCTTGGATGCATACAAGGGAGGAATCCATTTTCCGTCGAAAACTTCACAAAATCCATTTCTTTTGCATTTATTTTATTCATCCATTTTCGACGGAATTCATTTTCCGTCAAAAATCATCGACGTAATCCATTTTCATTCGAAAAACTTCACAAAATCAATTGCTTTTGCATTTATTTTATTCATCAGTTTTCGACGGAATCCATTTTCCGTCGAAAAACTTCACAAAATCAATTTCTTTTGCTTTTATTTTATTCATCAGTTTTCGACTAAATTCTTTTTCCGTCGAAAAACATCACAAAATCAATTTATTTTGAATTTATTTTATTCATCCGTTTTATACGGAATACATTTTCCGTCAAAAATCTTCGACGGAATCCATTTTCCGTCGAACACTTCACAAAATCAATTTCTTTCTCATTAATTTTATTCATCCATTTTCGACGGAATCCGTTTTCCGTCAAAAAACTTCACAATATCAATTTCTTTTGCATTTATTTTATTCATCCATTTTCGAAGGAATCCGTTTTCCGTCAAAAAACTTCACAAAATCAATTTCTTTTGCATTTATTTTATTCATCCATTTTCGACGGAATTCATTTTCCGTCAAAAATCTTCGACGGAATCCATTTTCCGTCGAAAAACTTCACAAAATCAATTTCTTTTGCATTTATTTTATTCATCCATTTTCTACGGAATTCATTTTTCGTCAAAAATCTTCGACGGAATCCATTTTCCGTCGAAAACTTCACAAAATCCATTTCTTTTCCATTTTTTTTATTCATCCATTTTCGACGGAATCCGTTTTCCGTCAAAATACTTCACAATATCAATTTCTTTTGCATTTATCTTATTCATCCATTTTCGACGGAATCCGTTTTCCGTAAAAAAAAACTTCACAAAATCAATTTCTTTTGCATTTATTTTATTAATCCATTTTCGACCAAATTCATTTTCCGTCAAAAATCATCGACAGAATCCATTTTCCGTCGAAAAACTTCATAAGATCAATTTCTTTTGCATTTATTTTATTAATCCATTTTCGACCGAATTCATTTTCCGTCAAAAATCATCGACGGAATCCATTTTCCGTCGAAAAACTTCATAAGATCAATTTCTTTTGCATTTATTTTATTCATCTGTTTTCGACGGAATTCGTTTTCCGTCGAAAAACTTCACAAAATGAATTTCTTTTGCAATTTATTTTATTCATCCGTTTTCGAGAGAATTCGTTTTTCGTCAAAAATAGTCGATGGAATCCATATTCCGTCAAAAAACTTCACAAAATCAATTTCTTTTGCATTTTTTATATTCTTCCATTTTCGACGAAATTCATTGCGTCAAAAATCTTCGACGGAATCCATTTTCCATCTAAAATCTTCTACGCAATCCATATTCCGTAGAAAAACTTCAAAAAATCAAATTCTTTTGCATTTATTTTATTAATCCGTTTTCGACGAAATTCTTTTTCCGTCGAAAAACTTCACAAAATCAATTTCTTTTGCATTATTTTATTCATCCGTTTTCGACGGAATACATTTTCCGTCAATAATCTTCGACGGAATCCATTTTCCGTCGAAAACTTCACAAAATCAATTTCTTTTGCATTTATTTTATTCATCCAGTTTCGACGGAATCCGTTTTCCATCAAAAAACATCACAATATCAATTTCTTTTGAATTTATTATATTCATCCATTTTCGACGAAATCCATTTTCCGTTAAAAAACTTCACAAAATCAATTTCTTTTGCATTTATTTTATTCATCAGTTTTCGACGGAATCCATTTTCCGTCGAAAAACTTCACAAAATCAATTTCTTTTGCATTTATTTTATTCATCAGTTTTCGATGAAATTCTTTTTCCGTCGAAAAGCTTCACAAAATCAATTTCTTTTGCATTATTTTATTCATCCGCTTTCGACGGAATACATTTTCCGTCAATAATCTTCGACGGAATCCATTTTCCGTCGAAAACTTCACAAAATCAATTTCTTTTGCATTTATTTTATTCATCCATTTTCGACGGAATCCGTTTTCCGTCAAAAAACATCACAATATCAATTTATTTTGAATTTATTTTATTCATCCATTTTCGACGGAATCCATTTTCCGTCAAAAAACATCACAAAATCAATTTCATTTGAATTTATTTTATTCATCCATTTTCAACAGAATTCATTTTCCGTCAAAAATCATCGACGGAATCCATTTTCCGTCGAAAAACTTCACAAAATCAATTTCTTTTGCATTTATTTTATTCATCCGTTTTCGACGGAATTCGTTTTTCGTCAAAAATCTTCAATGGAATCCATTTTCCGTAAAAAAACTTCACAAAATCAATTTCTTTTGCATTCATTATATTCTTTCATTTTCGACGGAATTCATTTTTCGTCAAAAATCATCTACGGAATCCATTTTCCGTCGAAAAACTTCAAAAAATCAAATTCTTTTGCATTTATTTATTAATCCGTTTTCGACGAAATTCTTTTTCCGTCGAAAAACTTTACAAAATCAATTTCTATTGAATTTATTTTATTCATCCATTTTCGACTTAATCCGTTTTCCGTCAAAAAACATCACAATATCAATTTCTTTTGAATTTATTTTATTCATCCATTTTCGACGGAATCCATTTTCCGTCAAAAAACTTCACAAAATCAATTTCTTTTGCATTTGTTTTATTCATCCAGTTTCGACGTAATTCCTTTTTCGTCAAAAATCTTCGACAGAATCCATTTTCCGTCGAAAAACTTCACAAAATCAATTTCTTTTGCGTTTATTTTTTATCAGTTTTTATCATCAGTTTTCGACCAAATTTTTTTTCCGTCGAAAAACTTGACAAAATCAATTTCTTTTGCATTTATTTTATTCATCCATTTTCGACGGAATACATTTTCCGTCGAAAACTTCACAAAATCAATTTCTTTTGCATTTATTTTATTCATCCATTTTCGACGGAATTCATTTTCCGTCACAAAAAATTTCTTTGCACGGAATTCATTTTCCGTCGAAAAACTTCACAAAATCAATTTCTTTTGCATTTATTTTATTCATCAGTTTTCGACGGAATCCATTTTCCGTCGAAAAACTTCACAAAATCAATTTCTTTTGCATTTATTTTATTCATCAGTTTTCGATGCAATTCTTTTTCCGTCGAAAACTTCACAAAATCAATTTCTTTTGCATTTATCTTATTCATCCATTTTCGGGAATTCATTTTTCGTCAAAAATCATCGACGTAATCCATTTTCAGTCGAAAAACTTCACAAAATCAATTGCTTTTGCATTTATTTTATTCATCAGTTTTCGACAGAATCCGTTTTCCGTCGAAATAATTCACAAAATCAATTTCTTTTGCATTTATTTTATTCATCAGTTTTCGACGAAATTCTTTTTCCGTCGAAAAACTTCACAAAATCAATTTCTTTTGCATTTATTTTATTCATCCTTTTTCGACGGAATATATTTTCCGTCAAAAATCTTCGACGGAATCCATTTTCCGTCAAAAACTTCACAAAATCAATTTCTTTTGCATTTATTTTATTCATCCATTTTCGACGAAATCCGTTTTCCGTCAAAAAACTTCACAATATCAATTTCTTTTGCATTTATTTTATTCATCCATTTTCGACGGAATCCGTTTTCCGTCAAAAAAAATTCACAAAATCAATTTCTTTTGCATTTATGCATTTATTTTTTTCATCCATTTTCGATGGAATTAATTTCCGTCAAAAATCATCGACGGAATCCATTTTCCGTCCAAAAACCTCACAAAATCAACTTCTTTTGCATTTATTTTATTCATCCGTTTTCGACGGAATTCGTTTTTCGTCAAAAATCTTCAATGGAATCCATTTTCCGTAAAAAAACTTCACAAAATCAATTTCTTTTGCATTCATTATATTCTTTCATTTTCGACGGAATTCATTTTTCGTCAAAAATCATCTACGGAATCCATTTTCCGTCGAAAAACTTCAAAAAATCAAATTCTTTTGCATTTATTTATTAATCCGTTTTCGACGAAATTCTTTTTCCGTCGAAAAACTTTACAAAATCAATTTCTATTGAATTTATTTTATTCATCCATTTTCGACTTAATCCGTTTTCCGTCAAAAAACATCACAATATCAATTTCTTTTGAATTTATTTTATTCATCCATTTTCGACGGAATCCATTTTCCGTCAAAAAACTTCACAAAATCAATTTCTTTTGCATTTGTTTTATTCATCCAGTTTCGACGTAATTCCTTTTTCGTCAAAAATCTTCGACAGAATCCATTTTCCGTCGAAAAACTTCACAAAATCAATTTCTTTTGCGTTTATTTTATTCATCAGTTTTCGACCAAATTTTTTTTCCGTCGAAAAACTTGACAAAATCAATTTCTTTTGCATTTATTTTATTCATCCATTTTCGACGGAATACATTTTCCGTCGAAAACTTCACAAAATCAATTTCTTTTGCATTTATTTTATTCATCCATTTTCGACGGAATTCATTTTCCGTCAAAAAAAAATCTTCGACGGAATCCATTTTCCGTCGAAAAACTTCACAAAATCAATTTCTTTTGCATTTATTTTATTCATCAGTTTTCGACGGAATCCATTTTCCGTCGAAAAACTTCACAAAATCAATTTCTTTTGCATTTATTTTATTCATCAGTTTTAGATGCAATTCTTTTTCCGTCGAAAACTTCACAAAATCAATTTCTTTTGCATTTATGTTATTCATCCATTTTCGACGGAATTCATTTTTCGTCAAAAATCATCGACGTAATCCATTTTCAGTCGAAAAACTTCACAAAATCAATTGCTTTTGCATTTATTTTATTCATCAGTTTTCGACAGAATCCGTTTTCCGTCGAAATAATTCACAAAATCAATTTCTTTTGCATTTATTTTATTCATCAGTTTTCGACGAAATTCTTTTTCCGTCGAAAAACTTCACAAAAGCAATTTCTTTTGCATTTAAATTCTTTTTCCGTCGAAAAACTTCACAAAATCAATTTCTTTTGCATTTATTTTATTCATCCTTTTTCGACGGATATACATTTTCCGTCAAAAATCTTCGACGGAATCCATTTTCCGTCGAAAAACTTCACAAAATCAATTTCTTTTGCATTTATTTTATTCATCCATTTTCGACGGAATCCATTTTCCGTCAAAAAACGTAATCCATTTTCACAAAAACTTCACAAAATCAATTTCTTTTGCATTTATTTTATTCATCCATTTTCGACAAAATCCGTTTTCCGTCAAATCCGTTTTCCGTCAAAAAAACTTCACAAAATCAATTTCTTTTGCATTTATTTTTTTCATCCATTTTCGATGGAATTAATTTCCGTCAAAAATCATCGACGGAATCCATTTTCCGTCGAAAAACTTCACAAAATCAATTTCTTTTGCATTTATTTTATTCATCCGTTTTCGACGAAATCCGTTTTCCGTTTTCACAATATCAATTTCTTTTGCATTTATTTTCTTCATCCATTTTGGAATCCATTTTCCGTAAAAAAACTTCACAAAATCAATTTCTTTTGCATTTATTTTCCATTTTCGACGGAATTCATTTTTCGTCAAAAATCATCGACGGAATCCATTTTCCGTCGAAAAACTTCACAAAATCAATTTCTTTTGCATTTATTTTATTCATCCGTTTTAATTTTTTCCGTAAAAAAACTTCACAAAATCAATTTCTTTTGCATTCATTATATTCATTTTCGACGGAATTTTCGACGGAATCCATTTTCCGTCAAAAAACTTCACAAAATCAAATTCTTTTGCATTTATTTTATTAATCCGTTTTCGACGAAATTCTTTTTCCGTCGAAAAGCTTCACAAAATCAATTTCTTTTGAATTTATTTTATTCATCCATTTTCGACTTAATCCGTTTTCCGTCAAAAAACATCACAATATCAATTTCTTTTGAATTTATTTTATTCATCCATTTTCGACGGAATCCATTTTCCGTCAAAAAACTTCACAAAATCAATTTCTTTTGCATTTGTTTTATTCATCCAGTTTCGACGTAATTCCTTTTTCGTCAAAAATCTTCGACAGAATCCATTTTCCGTCGAAAAACTTCACAAAATCAATTTCTTTTGCATTTATTTTATTCATCAGTTTTCGACCAAATTTTTTTTCCGTCGAAAAACTTCACAAAATCAATTTCTTTTGCATTTATTTTATTCATCCATTTTCGACGGAATACATTTTCCGTCGAAAACTTCACAAAATCAATTTCTTTTGCATTTATTTTATTCATCCATTTTCGACGGAATTCATTTTCCGTCAAAAATCTTCGACGGAATCCATTTTCCGTCGAAAAACTTCACAAAATCAATTTCTTTTGCATTTATTTTATTCATCAGTTTTCGACGGAATCCATTTTCCGTCGAAAAACTTCACAAAATCAATTTCTTTTGCATTTATTTTATTCATCAGTTTTCGATGCAATTCTTTTTCCGTCGAAAACTTCACAAAATCAATTTCTTTTGCATTTATCTTATTCATCCATTTTCGACGGAATTCATTTTTCGTCAAAAATCATCGACGTAATCCATTTTCAGTCGAAAAACTTCACAAAATCAATTGCTTTTGCATTTATTTTATTCATCAGTTTTCGACAGAATCCGTTTTCCGTCGAAATAATTCACAAAATCAATTTCTTTTGCATTTATTTTATTCATCAGTTTTCGACGAAATTCTTTTTCCGTCGAAAAACTTCACAAAATCAATTTCTTTTGCATTTATTTTATTCATCCTTTTTCGACGGAATACATTTTCCGTCAAAAATCTTCGACGGAATCCATTTTCCGTCAAAAACTTCACAAAATCAATTTCTTTTGCATTTATTTTATTCATCCATTTTCGACGAAATCCGTTTTCCGTCAAAAAACTTCACAATATCAATTTCTTTGGCATTTATTTTATTCATCCATTTTCGACGGAATCCGTTTTCCGTCAAAAAAACTTCACAAAATCAATTTCTTTTGCATTTATTTTTTTCATCCATTTTCGATGGAATTAATTTCCGTCAAAAATCATCGACGGAATCCATTTTCCGTCCAAAAACCTCACAAAATCAACTTCTTTTGCATTTATTTTATTCATCCGTTTTCGACGGAATTCGTTTTTCGTCAAAAATCTTCAATGGAATCCATTCTCCGAAAAAAAAACTTCACAAAATCAATTTCTTTTGCATTTATGTTATTCATCCATTTTCGACGAAATTCATTTTTCGTCAAAAATGATCGACGTAATCCATTATCCGTCGAAAAACTTCACAAAATCAATTGCTTTTGCATTTATTTTATTCATCAGTTTTCGACGAAATTCTTTTTCCGTCGAAAAACTTCACAAAATCAATTTCTTTTGCATTTATTTTATTCATTCTTTTTCGACGGAATACATTTTCCGTCAAAAATCTTCGACGCCGTCGAAAACTTCACAAAATCAATTTCTTTTGCATTTATTTTAATCATCCATTTTCGACGGAATCCGTTTTCCATCAAAAAACTTCTCAATATCAATTTCTTTTGCATTTATTTTATTCATCCATTTTCGACGGAATCCGTTTTCCGTCAAAAAACTTCACAAAATCAATTTCTTTTGCATTTATTTTATTCATCCATTTTCGACGAATTTCATTTTCCGTCAAAAATCTTCGACGGAATCCATTTTCCGTCGAAAAAATTCACAAAATCAATTTCTTTTGCATTTATTTTTTTCATCAGTTTTCGACGAAATTCTTTTTCCGTCGAAAAACTTCAAAAAATAAATTTCTTTTGCGTTTATTTTATTCATCAGTTTTCGACGAAATTCTTTTTCCGTCGAAAAACTTCACAAAATAAACTTCTTTTGCATTTATTTTATTCATCCGTTTTCGACGGAATACATTTTCCTTCAAAAATCTTCGACGGAATCCATTTTCCGTCGAAAACATCACAAGCTCAATTTCTTTTGCATTTATGTTATTCATCCATTTTCGACAAAATTCATTTTTCGTCAAAAATCATCGACGTTATCCATTTTCCGTCGAAAAACTTCACAAAATCAATTGCTTTTGTATTGATTTTATTCATCAGTTTTCGATGGAATCCGTTTTCCGTCGAAAAACTACACAAAATCAATTTCTTTTGCATTTATTTTATTCATCAGTTTTCGACGAAATTCTTTTTCCGTCGAAAAACTTCACAAAATCAATTTCTTTTGCATTTATTTTATTCATACGTTTTCAACGGAATTCATTTGCCGTCAAAAATCTTCGACGTAATACATTTTCCGTCGAAAACTTCACAAAATCAATTTCTTTTGCATTTATTTTATTCATCCATTTTCGACGAAATCCGTTTTCCGTCAAAAAACTTCACAATATCAATTTCTTTTGCATTTATTTTATTCATCCATTTTCGACGGAATCCGTTTTCCGTCAAAAAACTTCACCAAATCAATTTCTTTTGCATTTATTTTATTCATCCATTTTCGACGAAATTCATTTTCCGTTAAAAATCTTCGACGGAATCCATTTTCCGTCGAAAAAATTCACAAAATCAATTTCTTTTGCATTTATTTTATTCATTAGTTTTCGACGAAATTCTTTTTCCGTCGAAAAACTTCCCAAAATCAATTTCTTTTGCATTTATTTTATTCATCAGTTTTCGACGGAATCTATTTTCCGTCGAAAAACTTCACAAAACCAATTTCTTTTGCATTTATTTTATTCATCAGTTTTCGACGAAATTCTTTTTCTGTCAAAAAACTTCATAAAATCAATTTCTTTTGCATTTATTATATTCATCCATTTTCGACGGAATTCATTTTCCGTCAAAAATCTTGGACGGAATCCATTTTCCGTCGACAAACTTCACAAAATCAATTTCTTTTGCATTTATTTTATTCATCAGTTTTCGACGAAATTCGTTTTCCGTCAAAAAACTTCACAAAATCAATTTATTTTGCATTTATTTTATTCATCAGTTTTCGACGAAATTCTTTTCCCGTCGAAAAACTTCACAAAATCAATTTCTTTTGCATTTATTTTATTCATCCGTTTTCGACGGAATACATAAATCTTCGACGGAATCCGTTTTCGTTGAAAACTTCACAAAATCAATTTCTTTTGCGTTTATCTTAATCATCCATTTTCGACGGAATTCATTTTTCGCCAAAAATCATCGACGTAATCCATTTTCCGTCGAAAAACTTCACAAAATCAATTGCTTTTGCATTTATTTTATTCATCAGTTTTCAACGGAATCCATTTTCCGTCGAAAAAATTCACAAAATCAATTTCTTTTGCATTTATTTTATTCATCAGTTTTCGTCGAAATTCTTTTTCCGTCGAAAACTTCACAAAATCAATTTCTTTTGCATTTACTTTATTCATCCATTTTCGACGGAATTCGTTTTTCATCAAAAATCATCGACGTAATCTATTTTCCGTTGAAAAGCTTCACAAAATCAATTGCTTTTGCATTTATTTTATTCATCATTTTTCGACGGAATCCGTTTTCCATCAAAAAACTTCACAATATCAATTTCTTTTGCATTTATTTTATTCATCCATTTTCGACGGATTCCGTTTTCCGTCAAAAAACTTCACAAAATCAATTTCTTTTGCATAAATTTTATTCATCCATTTTCGACGAATTTCATTTTCCGTCAAAAATCTTCGACGGAATCCATTTTCCGTCGAAAAAATTCACAAAATCAATTTCTTTTGCATTTATTTTATTCACCAGTTTTCGACGAAATTCTTTTTCCGTCGAAAAACTTCAAAAAATAAATTTATTTTGCGTTTATTTTATTCATCAGCTTTCGACGAAATTCTTTTCCCGTCGAATAACTTCACAAAATGAATTTCTTTTGCATTTATTTTATCCGTTTTCGGAATACATTTTCCGTTTTCGACGGAATACATTTTCCGTCAAAAATCTTCGACGGAATCCATTTTCCGTCGAAAACTTCACAAAATCAATTTCTTTTGAATTTATGTTATTCATCCATTTTCGACGAAATTCATTTTTCGTCAAAAATGATCGACGTAATCCATTTTCCGTCGAAAAACTTCACAAAATCAATTGCTTTTGCATTTATTTTATTCATCAGTTTTCAATGGAATCCGTTTTCCGTCGAAAAACTTCACAAAATCAATTTCTTTTGTATTTATTTTATTCATCAGTTTTCGACGAAATTCTTTTTCCATCGAAAAACTTCACAAAATCAATTTCTTTTGCATTTATTTTATTCATCCTTTTTCGACGGAATGCATTTTCCGTCAAAAATCTTCGACGCCGTCGAAAACTTCACAAAATCAATTTCTTTTGCATTTATTTTAATCATCCATTTTCGACGGAATCCGTTTTCCATCAAAAAACTTCACAATATCAATTTCTTTTGCATTTATTTTATTCATCCATTTTCGACGGAATCCGTTTTCCGTCAAAAAACATCACAAAATCAAATTCTTTTGCATTTATTTTATTCATCCATTTTCGACGAATTTCATTTTCCGTCAAAAATCTTCGACGGAATCCATTTTCCGTCGAAAAAATTCACAAAATCAATTTCTTTTGCATTTATTTTATTCATCAGTTTTCGACGAAATTCTTTTTCCGTCGAAAAACTTCAAAAAATAAATTTCTTTTGCGTTTATTTTATTCATCAGTTTTCGACGAAATTCTTTTTCCGTCGAAAAACTTCACAAAATCAATTTCTTTTGCATTTATTTTATTCATCCGTTTTCGACGGAATACATTTTCCTTCAAAAATCTTCGACGGAATCCATTTTCCGTCGAAAACTTCACAAAATCAATTTCTTTTGCATTTATGTTATTCATCCATTTTCGACGAAATTCATTTTTCGTCAAAAATCATCGACGTAATCCATTTTCCGTCGAAAAACTTCACAAAATCAATTGCTTTTGCATTTATTTTATTCATCAGTTTTCGATGGAATCCGTTTTACGTCGAAAAACTACACAAAATCAATTTCTTTTGCATTGATTTTATTCATCATTTTCGACGAAAGTTCACAAAATCAATTTCTTTTGCATTTATTTTATTCATCAGTTTTCGACGAAATTCATTTTCCGAAATTCGGAATTTTTCCGTCGAAAAACTTCACAAAATCAATTTCTTTTGCATTTATTTTATTCGAAATCCGTTTTCGTCGAAAAATTCATTTGCCGTCAAAAATCTTCGACGGAATCCATTTTCCGTCGAAAACATCACAAAATCAATTTCTTTTGCATTTATGTTATTCATCCATTTTCGACAAAATTCATTTTTCGTCAAAAAACATCGACGTTATCCATTTTCCGTCGAAAAACTTCACAAAATCAATTGCTTTTGTATTGATTTTATTCATCAGTTCACAAAATCAATTGCTTTTGTATTGATTTTATTCATCAGTTTTCCGTTTTCCGTCGAAAAACTACACAAAATCCATTTCTTTTGCATTTATTTTATTCATCCATTTTCGACGGAATTCATTTTCCGTCAAGAATCTTCACAAAATCAATTTCTTTTGCATTTATATTATTCATACGTTTTCAACGGAATTCATTTGCCGTCAAAAATCTTCGACGTAATACATTTTCCGTCGAAAACTTCACAAAATCAATTTCTTTTGCATTTATTTTATTCATCCATTTTCGACGAAATCCGTTTTCCGTCAAAAAACTTCACAATATCAATTTCTTTTGCATTTATTTTATTCATCCATTTTCGACGGAATCCGTTTTCCGTCAAAAAACTTCACCAAATCAATTTCTTTTGCATTTATTTTATTCATCAATTTTCGACGAAATTCATTTTCCGTTAAAAATCTTCGACGGAATCCATTTTCCGTCGAAAAAATTCACAAAATCAATTTCTTTTGCATTTATTTTATTCATTAGTTTTCGACGAAATTCTTTTTCCGTCGAAAAACTTCCCAAAATCAATTTCTTTTGCATTTATTTTATTCATCAGTTTTCGACGGAATCTATTTTCCGTCGAAAAACTTCACAAAACCAATTTCTTTTGCATTTATTTTATTCATCAGTTTTCGACGAAATTCTTTTTCTGTCAAAAAACTTCATAAAATCAATTTCTTTTGCATTTATTATATTCATCCATTTTCGACGGAATTCATTTTCCGTCAAAAATCTTGGACGGAATCCATTTTCCGTCGACAAACTTCACAAAATCAATTTCTTTTGCATTTATTTTATTCATCAGTTTTCGACGAAATTCGTTTTCCGTCAAAAAACTTCACAAAATCAATTTATTTTGCATTTATTTTATTCATCAGTTTTCGACGAAATTCTTTTCCCGTCGAAAAACTTCACAAAATCAATTTCTTTTGCATTTATTTTATTCATCCGTTTTCGACGGAATACATAAATCTTCGACGGAATCCGTTTTCGTTGAAAACTTCACAAAATCAATTTCTTTTGCGTTTATCTTAATCATCCATTTTCGACGGAATCCGTTTTCCGTCGAAAAACTTCACAAAATCAATTGCTTTTGCATTTATTTTATTCATCAGTTTTCAACGGAATCCGTTTTCCGTCGAAAAAATTCACAAAATCAATTTCTTTTGCATTTATTTTATTCATCAGTTTTCGTCGAAATTCTTTTTCCGTCGAAAAACTTCACAAAATCAATTTCTTTTGCATTTATTTTATTCATCCATTTTCGACGGAATTCGTTTTCCGTCAAAAATTTCGACAAAAAACTTCACAAAATCAATTTCTTTTGCATTTATTTTATTCATCCATTTTCGAAAATTCGTTTTTCATCAAAAATCATCGACGTAATCTATTTTCCGTTGAAAAGCTTCACAAAATCAATTGCTTTTGCATTTATTTTATTCATCATTTTTCGACGGAATCCGTTTTCCATCAAAAAACTTCACAATATCAATTTCTTTTGCATTTATTTTATTCATCCATTTTCGACGGATTCCGTTTTCCGTCAAAAAACTTCACAAAATCAATTTCTTTTGCATAAATTTTATTCATCCATTTTCGACGAATTTCATTTTCCGTCAAAAATCTTCGACGGAATCCATTTTCCGTCGAAAAAATTCACAAAATCAATTACTTTTGCATTTATTTTATTCACCAGTTTTCGACGAAATTCTTTTTCCGTCGAAAAACTTCAAAAAATAAATTTATTTTGCGTTTATTTTATTCATCAGCTTTCGACGAAATTCTTTTCCCGTCGAATAACTTCACAAAATGAATTTCTTTTGCATTTATTTTATTCATCCGTTTTCGACGGAATACATTTTCCGTCAAAAATCTTCGACGGAATCCATTTTCCGTCAAAAATCTTCGACGGAATCCATTTTCCGTCGAAAACTTCACAAAATCAATTTCTTTTGAATTTATGTTATTCATCCATTTTCGACGAAATTCATTTTTCGTCAAAAATGATCGACGTAATCCATTTTCCGTCGAAAAACTTCACAAAATCAATTTCTTTTGCATTTATTTTATTCATCAGTTTTCAATGGAATCCGTTTTCCGTCGAAAAACTTCACAAAATCAATTTCTTTTGTATTTATTTTATTCATCAGTTTTCGACGAAATTCTTTTTCCATCGAAAAACTTCACAAAATCAATTTCTTTTGCATTTATTTTATTCATCCTTTTTCGACGGAATGCATTTTCCGTCAAAAATCTTCGACGGAATCCATTTTCCGTCGAAAAACTTCACAAAATCAATTTCTTTTGCATTTATTTTATTCATCAGTTTTCGACGGAATCCATTTTCCGTCGAAAAACTTCACAAAATCAATTTCTTTTGCATTTATTTTATTCATCAGTTTTCGATGCAATTCTTTTTCCGTCGAAAACTTCACAAAATCAATTTCTTTTGCATTTATCTTATTCATCCATTTTCGACGGAATTCATTTTTCGTCAAAAATCATCGACGTAATCCATTTTCAGTCGAAAAACTTCACAAAATCAGTTGCTTTTGCATTTATTTTATTCATCAGTTTTCGACAGAATCCGTTTTCCGTCGAAATAATTCACAAAATCAATTTCTTTTGCATTTATTTTATTCATCAGTTTTCGACGAAATTCTTTTTTCGTCGAAAAACTTCACAAAATCAATTTCTTTTGCATTTATTTTATTCATCCTTTTTCGACGGAATACATTTTCCGTCAAAAATCTTCGACGGAATCCATTTTCCGTCAAAAACTTCACAAAATCAATTTCTTTTGCATTTATTTTATTCATCCATTTTCGACGAAATCCGTTTTCCGTCAAAAAACTTCACAATATCAATTTCTTTGGCATTTATTTTATTCATCCATTTTCGACGGAATCCGTTTTCCGTCAAAAAAACTTCACAAAATCAATTTCTTTTGCATTTATTTTTTTCATCCATTTTCGATGGAATTAATTTCCGTCAAAAATCATCGACGGAATCCATTTTCCGTCCAAAAACCTCACAAAATCAACTTCTTTTGCATTTATTTTATTCATCCGTTTTCGACGGAATTCGTTTTTCGTCAAAAATCTTCAATGGAATCCATTCTCCGAAAAAAAAACTTCACAAAATCAATTTCTTTTGCATTTATGTTATTCATCCATTTTCGACGAAATTCATTTTTCGTCAAAAATGATCGACGTAATCCATTATCCGTCGAAAAACTTCACAAAATCAATTGCTTTTGCATTTATTTTATTCATCAGTTTTCGACGAAATTCTTTTTCCGTCGAAAAACTTCACAAAATCAATTTCTTTTGCATTTATTTTATTCATTCTTTTTCGACGGAATACATTTTCCGTCAAAAATCTTCGACGCCGTCGATTTTAATCATCCATTTTCGACGGAATCCGTTTTCCATCAAAAAACTTCTCAATATCAA
>JAVKPL010010770.1:0-47454 GCA_032173675.1 Gastrolobium villosum
TTTCCAAAGGTGTATGCTCTCCATCTTTTCTGATATGGTGGAGAAAGGTTTAGAGGTATTTATGGATGACTTCTCTGTTTTTGGTTCAAACTTTGATTCTTGTTTGAAAAATTTGTCTAAAGTTTTAAAAAGAAGTAATGAGACTAATATGGTTCTGAATTGGGAAAAGTGCCATTTTATGGTAACTGAAGGTATAGTACTGGGACACAAAATCTCTAATGCTGGGATTGAAGTTGATAAGGCAAAATTGATGTTAATTGAACAACTTCCCATTCCCGTAAATGTAAATGCTGTTAGGAGTTTCCTAGGACATGCAGTTTTTACAGGCGGTTCATCAAGGATTTCGCCAAGATTGCTAAACCATTGAGCCAACTCTTGGTGAAAGACTCTGAGTTTGTGTTTGATGATGCATGTTCGAAGCAATTCCATTTGTTGAAAGAGAAGCTTACTACAGTTCTTGTGCTTACAGCTCCTGATTGGAACCTTCCATTTGAACTCATGTGTGACGCCAGTGCTTATGCAATTGGTGCAGTCCTTGGTCAGCGTAAGGAAAAATTGTTATATGTCATTTACTATGCTAGCAAAGTTTTGAATAATGCTTAAGCTAATTATGCAATAACTGAGAAAGAAATTTTAGCAGTGGTTTATGCACTAGACAAATTTAGACCTTACTTGTTAGGATCTAAAATCATTGTTTTCACTGACCATTATGCTATTAAGTTTTTGATGACTAAGCAGGATGCCAAACCACGACTGCTGAGGTGGATGCTACTCTTTCAAGAGTTTGATTTGGAGATCCGGGACAAAATTGGAGTAGAGAACAAAGTGGCTGATCATCTCTCCAGAATTTAGGCAAAAGAGCTACAAGATAGTTCGGAAAAAGAAATCAATGACTATTTTCCCGATGAAAAGGTAATGGCAGTCTTTGTTCCTCCATGGTTCACAGATTTTGCCAATTACAAAGTTGTAAGGGAGTTGCATCCTAACCTTACAAGGCAACAACAGAAGAAATTTTTGCGGGATGTAAGGCGATATTTCTGGGAAGATCCACATCTCTATTTCCAATGTGCTGATGGGATCATTCGCAGATGTGTCCCTGAGTTTGAAATGAGTCAAATTTTGTGGCATTGCCATTCTTCCAACTATGGAGGCCACTTTGGAGGTAATAGAACCGCTTAGAAAGTCTTGCAAAGCGGTTACTACTGGCCGACACTCTTTAAGGATGCGAAGTATTGTGTGGAAAAATGTGATAAGTGTCAGAGAATAGGTAATATCTAACGCCAGGATGAGATGCCTCTGAATAATATTCTAGAGGTAGAACTGTTTGATGTATGGGGCATTGACTTTATGGGTCCATTTCCATCATCTTATTCCAACCATTATATCCTTGTTGCTGTGGATTATGTTTCTAAGTGGGTAGAAGTTGTTGCTCTTCCTACTAATGATGCTAAAGTGGCTGTCAATTTTCTGAGAAAAAATATTTTTACAAGGTTTGGAGTACCTCGGGCTATTATCAGTGATGGGGATACCCACTTTTGTAATAATCATTTTGAGAGCTTGCTAGTTAAGTATGGGGTGAGACATAGAATAGCCACACCATATCATCCCCAGACTAGTGGGCAAGTTGAAATCTCCAACAGGGAGATAAAAAGAATCCTGGAAAAGACAGTGGGAATTTCTAGGAAGGATTGGGCTAAGAAGCTTGATGATGCACTCTGGGCGTATAGAACTGCGTTCAAAACTCCAATTGGCATGTCACCTTACCAATTGGTGTATGGAAAACCTTGTCATTTGCCGGTGGAGTTAGAACATAAAGCCTTGTGGGCTACAAGGTTTTTAAATTTTGAACCATTAGGAGCTCAAAAGAAGAGAATATTACAGTTGAATGAGCTTGATGAGTTCAGAAGAACTGCATATGAAAGTGCACAGATTTAAAAAGAGAAGACTAAGCTATGGCATGATAGCAAGATCAAGCCCGAAGAGTTTGCACCTGGTCAACAGGTATTATTATACAACTCTCGACTGAGGTTGTTTCCAGGTAAACTTAAATCTCGTTGGTCTGGTCCTTTTGTAGTGACAAATGTATTTCCATATGGTACCATTGAGATCTCTCCTCTTGATGCTGAGAGACCCTTTAAGGTAAATGGGAATCGGCTGAAATTCTACTATGGAGAACCTGTGAAAAAGGAGACAATTTCTGTCCCTTTAACTTCACCTGAGTAATCACGGTTCCAGTCAGGCTCGTGACGTTAAACAAGCGCTTGCTGGGAGGCAACCCAGTGGAAATTTTTTCAATTTGCTTAGTTTAGATGCTTGTTTTTTTTTTTTAATTATAAGTGTGACAAGAGCTGGGAAATTGGATGAAATTTCTTAAAGCCCACGCTGTCAGCGTGGTCCCCACGCTAGCAACGTGGAGCATAAGAAAAAGCCAGATGGTCCCGCGCTAATAGCGTGGACCCCGCGCTATCAGCCCCATAAATCAAGAAAAGGCAGAGGAACCCACGCTCATGGCGTGGTTCCCACGCTGTGAGCGTGAGAAAAGAAGCCACGCCCGCAGCGTGGATATAGCGCTCTGAGCGCCAGAAGGTAAAAACAGGCAGTAACACCCACGCTGCGAGTGCGGGAATGGTGCTCTGAGCGCTAGAGGGAAAAATTGGCCAGTGGTGCCCGCGCTCACAGCGCGAGACCCACGCTGCGAGCACGGGAGTCACGACAGTTTTTTTTAAAAGGGCCAAAACCCTATTTTCTTTTATCATTCCCTTTCTTCTTCCCCAGCTGCGCAGCCAACCCTTCCTCTTCCTCTTCCCTTTCTTTTTCTTATCACACACACACACTTCACCACCACAAAACCCTCCTACCACCACCATAATTCTTCTTTCCTTACATTGTTCATCTCTCTAAAAGGGTGTGGGTTGCCATTTGGTGCTGAGTTTGATTCTCAAAGCTCAAAGTTGTATATTTCTCTCACAAATAATCAACAATGGCTGGTGAAAAGGGAAAGAAGACCGCCAAAAAGACTACTGGTGCATCTGGCATGAAAAGGCCTAGAGCCCATGCTCTGGTCGATTTTGATGGCAACCGGTTTCTAACTCCGGAAGCACAGGACCGGTACAACAACTGGTTTTTGAAGAAAAATATAATTCAAGAAAGAAGGATTAGCAGTTTTCTGGCGGACGACTGTCCGGTAAGCATGACAATCCAGAGGAGAGGATGGAACAAGCTGCTTCAGTTCCCAACAGCAAGCTGCAGTACAATTTTGCGCGAATTCTGCGCAAATGCTGATAAGGACACGGTGGACAGAACAAGGAAGAGCTGGGTAAGGGGGAGAGAGGTCTCCTTCACACCTTTCCAGATAGAGAGGTTCCTGCACACCTCCTGGGAAGCTACACAGTCCTGTTATTTTACGGACACATTCAACAGGATGCAGCCTGTTGAAGGAGTGTATAGGGAAGAAATGCCTGCTTTGGCTGCAACAATTCGTGAGGGTATCACTCAACCTCACTCTGCCTGGAAATCCAAACATGGTCAGCCAGATGTACCCGAGAAATTAGATCGGCTGGACCTCAATGAAGAGGCAATTTTCTGGCATTCCTTCATCAATTCCACAATCATAGCTTCCACTAATTTGAGTGATGTCAATGTGGAAAGAGCAGTGCTGCTTTATACTCTGCTAGGGGACCATAATCTGCACATTGGGGCTATTCTGTCTGATAGGATAGTCCATATCATTACTCAAGGGCGATCAGATTTTAGTTTGGCTCACTGCTCACTCATTGAGCAACTTTGCATCCAGGCAGGAGTGGACATACCTGAGGATGAGCCAAGAGATGTGAAAATAAAAAAAGATCTGACCCAAAACCACTACAATGATATGCAAAAGGAATCCAGAAGGCAAGCTATCTGGAAAGCATCTGGCGGTGCTGTTCCACCACCTCCCCCAGTCTCATCTACACCTCCGTCTGCTGACTCTCTGTTGCTTCAAAGTCTTGACCATCATCAGCAGCAATTGATGGTTCAAAGCAATTATATGATGAGTATGTTGGAGCGACTTTGCCTGGACAGAGGAATTGACACAGCTGGGTTGATGGCTCAGTTTCCACCCACTTCACAGGCTGGTCCATCTATGCCTTCTGCTGCTGATGATGATGTGCTTGCAGACCTGGAAGCTGATGATGATGTCATGGATGATATTTGAGCTTTATTTTTTCACTATCACCCACTACACCTTGCTGGTTCTTGAAAACAATTATTTTTACATTTTGAAAACAGTGTTGATAATATTGCTGCAATTTAACTTTGGTTCAGTTTTCATGATTATTCTGTTTTGAAAATTAACAAGTATGTGTGTATTCCATCTGGAAGAATTAGCTATCATCTAGAATAGTTTGTTGCTGAGGACAACAACATTCTAAATCTGGGAATTGTCGCATAGCATGCTGAATGCGAGATTGGTAAATACTGTGGAACTACACCATACACCATGGAAAAGAAGTCTTGTTTTGAAAAAAAAAGAGAGAAGAAACAAAAAAAATTCTCAGGTTTAAATGTGCTTGATTGAATTTTGGAATACAATGCATAAACTTCAGGCATGACATTGTATAGACAATTTCTTTCAGCTGGTGTGTCTGGATTTTATGTTTGAATGATTAATAATGCCTAATGATTCTTTTGGAAGTCTCGTCTGACATCATAGCTGGTGAATTTTTGTGCATAAACACTTGTTTTATTCTGAGAGACTTCACTATGATAGCATTTCAGAACTTGCTCAGTTTCTCTAAGATGCATGCACTGATTGAAATGATTAAGGCAAATTTTATTCTGTTAGTCATGGCCAAATACTACACCCAGATAAGTTTTTCCATTGCTAACCTCCTTTGAGCCTGAACCTTTTTGTTCATAATTCTTGCTGATTAATGCTTAGCCATATTCCAATTATCTTACCTTAATTGAGATTGAATCACTGATGCTTTGGAATGAAAACAAAGAAATTGAGGTAAGCTCCACAGAGATCAATAAAAAGAAAGGCAAAGGAAGTGTGCTCTTAAAAAAGGAGAAAAAAGAAAAAAAAAGGTGAATGTAAAGAAAATGAGGCTGAAAAGGAATTAATTCCCGAAATTCTGTGGGAATGTTAGTAGAGTAAAGCAAATAAGTTGAAGGTGTAATACCAGTTTTTCAATCTCATTGTTGCTTCAGCTACTATCCATAAATTCCTACCCTTTAGCCCGGCCAAGTTATAACCTGTGAAGTCCTTTGGATCAATTGTGCATGTGTTAATGTTCCTCATCTTTAGGAACTTGAGAATATGATCAAGCTTATGGTAATGTTATTGCTGTGATAGATTGAGTGATTGTTATTCCCTCAAACACTTGAGTATTGAGCGTTATATGATTATCTTGGTGAGGGGTGCTCAAACTAGATTCTGATCTTTTCATAAAAGGCATTGTTAAAGTTCTTTGCATTGATTCAGTCATGCTTAGTATGGTGATCTATTGATTGGTTGTACGATGTTATGTTGGATTAATTGATTGTTTCCTGGATTGAGTCTTGTACATTGCTAGGGACAAAAAAGTTTAAATCTGGGAATTATTTGATATGCGATCAGCATATAAGAAATTACAAGACAAAAAGAAGAAGAAAGTGACTCAATCGATGCAAGAAAGGCAGAAAAACTGTTACAATTATCCAAAGTATGAATATCAGGTGTTACACTGAGTTTGTACTGATCTCACACGAAAGATGTAGTAAAAGAAGTCAAAAAGGACAAAGAAAAGCTAAAAGCCCACGCTGCCAGCGTGGGTATGGCGCTCACAGCGTGGGAAGCAGGAATTGGGCAGAGGCTCCCGCGCTATCAGCGTGGGGGACCAAAAAGAGGCAGAAGCTCCCACGCTCACAGCGCGGGAGTGGCGTTGTCAGCGTAGGAGGCGCGAAGGATTGGAATTCAAATTTGAAAATTAGGTCAAAGTCTCTTATAAATAAGAGACTTAACCTCATGGGAGAACACACACAAAACCTAGAGGCAGATCCGGCTTGGAGAAGGAAGGAAGGCATTCTTCGTGTTCGTCGTCCTGTTCTTGTACTTTTCTTTATATTTTATTTTAAGTGTATGTTGAATTCAGATCAGCGATCATGATGTTGATTGGCTAGATCTATTTTCTGGTCAGGGCCATGATCCCTTTGTGAACAATTGGTACGATAGATTGAATCACTTTATGTGTTGATTTTAATATACTTCATCTTTATCTTGTGCGTATTGATATTATTTCTGTTAGATCTGATCAACCTAATAAGGGATGATATTCTGGGGATTAGGGTTTGCAATAGGAATATTGGAATGCTGATTCTGAAAGGAGATAAAGATGACGATTCATGCATGTTCTAGGAATAGACTTGTATGAATTGCAGTCGTGGGATTTATCTGCATAATGCTTATTTTCATGCGGGATTACTAAGGGATTAGGGTTCCAATTGAATTAAAGGGTTTAGACCACCAAGGGATTGAGATCTAACTAATTATTTTAAAAGATGATAATTTGTCTGAGTTGTTAATTTCAATAAATACTGTGAATCAATCCAAAGTAAAATTGGGAGCATTTGGTGAATGTACCCTGGCTACAGTGCTTTTCTCACTTCTTTTACAAAAACATTTCCTTCATATTCTTATTTTAAGTCTTTCTCACAAAAACCTAAAAACAAGTCTTTTACTTTTTAATTAGTTACAATATTTGTGAAACCACAAATCGATTCATCTAACTTAAGAGGACTGGTTATCGTAGTAATTGTTTTACAATCCCTGTGGAGACGATCTTACTTATCACTTTTATTACTTGGAACGATCAGTACACTTGCCGAGTTCGCAACATTGGGGCACCTAAGGTTGAATTGAAAACCTTGCCCGACACTTTGAAATATGTATTCTTCGGAGATGGTGATACATATCCAGTAATAATCAATAAAGGCCTCTCTTCGGACCAAGAAAAGGAGCTAATTGAAGTTTTGAAAGCTCACAAGACCGCCATAGGATGGTCTATTGCTGATTTGAAAGGTATAAATCCTTCGTTTTGCACACATAAGATTCTCATGGAGGATGATATTAAACACGTGAGACAACCACAAAGAAGATTATATCCAACAATGAAGGAGGTGGTGAGAAAAGAAGTTGTGAAGCTTCTTGATGCAGGAATGATTTACCCAATTTCAGATGCTGCTTGGGTAAGTCCAGTTCAAACAGTACCAAAAAAAGGTGGTGTGACAGTAGTCACGAATGCACAGCAAGAGTTAATTCCAATCAGAACCATCACAGGTTGGAGAATGTGTGTAGACTACCGAAGGTTGAACACAGCCACTCGAAAAGACCATTTTCCACTACCTTTTATTGATCAGATGCTGGAAAGACTGGTGGGCCACTCTTATTATTGCTTCTTGGATGGTTATTCAGGCTACAATCAAATACCTGTAGCTCCTGAAGACCAGGAAAGGACAACTTTCACTTGCCTATTAGGAGTCTTCGCGTATAGAAGAATGTCGTTCGGCCTCTGCAATGCACCTGCCACTTTCCAAAGGTGTATGCTTTCTATCTTTTCTAATATGGTAGAGAAATGTTTAGAGGTATTTATGGATGACTTCTCTGTTTTTGGTTCAAGTTTTGATTCTTGTTTGAGCAATTTGCCTAAAGTTTTAAAGTTTTACTGACCTTGTTCTGAATTGGGAAAGATGTCATTTTATGGTAAATGAAGGTATTGTGCTGACCTTGATATGGCAAAATTGATTTTGATTGAGCGACTTCCCATTCCCGTAAATGTTAATGCTATTGTCAAGATTTTATGGTAAATGAAGGTATTGTGCATGTTCTAAGGACATAAAATCTCTTGGAAATGTGTGATCTGGGATTGAAAAATTGTTACATGATATGGCAAAATTAATTATGCAACAACTGAGAAAGAAATGTTAGCAGTAGTTTATGCCCTGGACAAATTTAGACCTTATTTGTTAGGATCTAAAATTATTGTTTTCACTAACCATTCTGCTATTAAGTTTTTGATGACTAAGCAGGATGCTAAACCACGATTGCTGAGGTGGATGCTACTCTTTCAAGAGTTTGATTTGGAGATCCGAGACAAGATTGGAGTGGAGAACAAAGTGGCTGATCGTCTTTCCAGAATTTTGGCGAAAGAGTTACAAGATAGTCCTGAAAAAGAAATCAATGACTATTTTCTTAATGAAAAGGTAATGGCAGTCTTTGTTCCTCCATGGTTCGCAGACTTCGCCAATTACAAAGCTGTGAGGGAGTTGCCTCCTAACCTTACTAGGCAACAACAAAAGAAGTTTTTGCGAGATGTAAAGAGGTATTTTTGGGATGACCCGCATCTATATTTTTAATGTGCTGATGGGATCATTCGCAGATGTGTCCCTGAGTTTGAGATGAGTCAGATCTTGTGGCATTGCCATGCTTCCACTATGGAGGGCACTTTGGAGGCAATCGAACCGCCCAGAAAGTCTTGCAAAGCGGTTACTATTGGCCGACACTATTCAAGGATGCGAGAGATTGTATGGAAAAATGTGATAAGTGTCAGAGAGTGGGTAATATTTCACGCAAGGATGAGATGGCTCTGAATAATATATTAGAGGTAGAGCTGTTTGATGTGTGGGGCATTGATTTCATGGGGCCATTTCCATCATCTTATTCCAACCAGTATATCCTTGTTGCTGTGGATTATGTCTCCAAGTGGTGGTAAATTTTCTGAGGAAGAATATTTTTACAAGGTTTGGAGTACCTCGGGCTATTATCAGTGATGGAGGTACGCACTTTTGCAATAAACATTTTGAGAGCTTGCTAGTTAAATATGGGGTGAGACACAGAGTAGCCACACCATATCATCCCCAGACTAGTGGGCAAGTTGAAGTCTCCAACAGGGAGATAAAAAGAATCCTGGAGAAGACAGTGGGAATTTCTAGGAAAGATTGGGCTAAGAAGCTTGATGATGCACTCTGGGCGTACAGAACTGCGTTCAAAACTCCTATTGGCATGTCACCTTATCAGTTGGTGTATGGCAAACTTTTAATAGAGTGAAGGTATAATATAATCAAATAAACTTATATTTTCATTATATCGAAAAGTATTTAATGAATTATTTAATTTTTGTTCAAAACTTTAAACATTGATTATTTTAAAACTAAAAGAATTTGTACTTTTAAATTTTGTATTATATACTTTTAAATTTTGAAACAAAACTTTATCGTATTATGTACTTTTAAATTTTGTATTTTATGTATTTATACAGGAATTTAGACACAAATTATGCTTATATCATCGGGACAAATAAAATTAAAATATATTAAATATAAATTTTATAAATTTTAATTATCATTTCATTTATGTTTTTATTTTATTATATTTGAAAAACAAAATATATTTAAAAGTTTTTTTTAATAATTGGCATGATTAGATTTAATTTAATTTTAAATATATTAATTTAATATATTAATTTTAAATAAAATTAGAATTAATATATTAAATTAATATATCATAAACATAAATGTATTTAAAATATTTTAATTTTATTTATGCTGATGATATAAGTATAAGTTGGGTAAATTACTCCTATGTAAATACATAAAATACAATTAGATACATAAAATGTGCCTATCTCTCAATCTTATATTATAAAGGAATTCCAATCTTTGGAAACCTTGATGAGGTGTCACACTGTGGTTCAATCTCATCTTTGTATTCACACTACACAATTTTAAAAAGTTTCTTTTAATGGTAATATGGTAATATAATAAATACAAAAAAAATAATTATTTTCAATAGACAGAATTTGTTACTTTAAATCAATGGTAGAGATCGCTTATGAGTGTTGGTGGCAGACAAGTCAATAAATATATCTGAATGCTCTTTAAATTTCGAGATTTCAAATTTTGAAATTCAAAATTTGATTTTTAAATTTTGAATGCTGACAACTCATTTAATGATGACATTCTTTATGCATTGGTTTAGTTAAATGATTAAATAAATACATGTGGAAGTATTCAAAATTCATTGCGCACAAGACGCGTTTTTGTTGGTTCCTCTTATATTCTCTTTTTTTGTTGCTGCTGCCTATTCTTCAACATCGTTTTTTATCATTGCACAATATTTTCTCTCTTTTGCCTAGGAAATAGGGATTGCTTTTAATTATAGTTATTGATAATATGAATCAGTTTTAACTCAAAAAAGAGCAAACATTATAATAGTTATAAAGAATTATACAAAAAGGCTCACAAGGAATTTAGAATAGTGGATGTCACACCATTATAATAGTTATACAAAGTTATACAGAAAGGCTCACAAGGAATTTAGATATTATCCTTCTTATGCATCTTAATTTTAAAAAGTATATTAAATTTAGATATCATTAAAGAACACAAATGTGGAGCATTTTCTTATATATTAATTCAAATTTGTGTTTATTATTTTTAAAATTTAAAGTTTCAAATTTTATTATACTTTGATTATTGGAATTCAAAGCATGTATTTTTTATCCAAAAAAACGTCTATAACTGCTAAAAACATATTATGATACGATTTTAATGTAACAAAATAAGTAGTTTTTATTCAAATTTCTGTTTCTTATTTTTAAAATTTAAAGTTTCAATTTTTATTATACTTTGATTATTGGAATTCAAAGTATGTCTTTTTTTATCCAAAATAAAAAGCAAAAAAATGTCTATAACACCTACAAACATGTTATCATACGATTTTATTGTAAACAAATGAGTAGTTTTAATTCAAATTTGTGTTTATTATTTTTAAAATCTAATGTTTCAATTTTTATTATACTTTGGTTATTGGAATTCAAAGTATGTCTTTTGATTATTGGAACACAAGTGTGGAGCATTTTCTTATATATTAATTCAAATTTGTGTTTATTATTTTTAAAATTTAAAGTTTCAAATTTTATTATACTTTGATTTATTGGAATTCAAAGTATGTCTTTTTTTTATCCTAAAAAACGTCTATAACTGCTAAAAACATATTATGATACGATTTTAATGTAACAAAATAAGTAGTTTTTATTTAAATTTCTGTTTCTTATTTTTAAAATTTAAAATTTCAATTTTTATTATACTTTGATTATGGGAATTTAAAGTGTGTGTTTTTTTTATCCAAAAACAAAAAAACGTATATAACTACTACAAACATGTTATCATACGATTTTAATGTAACCAAATAAGTAGTTTTAATTCAAATTTGTGTTTATTATTTTTAAAATTTAAAGTTTCAATTTTTATTATACTTTGATTATTGGAATTCAAAATATGTCTTTTTTTATCCAAAAAAATGTCTATAACTACTACAAACATGTTATGATACGATTTCAATGTAAAAAATAAGTAGTTTTAATTCAAATTTGTGTTTATTATTTTTAACATTTAAAGTTTCAATTTTTATTATGCTTTGATTATTGGAATTCAAAGTATGTCTTTTTTTATCCATCAAAAAATAACATTTATAACTATTAAAAACAGATTATGATACGATTTCAATTTTAAAAAATAAGTAATTTTAATTCAAATTTTTGTTTCTTATTTTTAGAATTTAAAGTTTGAATTTTTATTAACCTTTATTCAGTGGAATTCAAATAATTTCTTTTTTATCCATCAAAAAATAACATTTATAACTACTAAAAACAGATTAGGATACGATTTCAATCTAAAAAAATAAGTAATTTTAATTCAAGTTGTTGTTTCTTATTTTTAAAGTTTAAAGTTTGAATTTTTATTAACCTTTATTCAGTGGAATCCAAAAAAAAAAAAAAAGCATAACTACTAAATACATCCCAACCTACAATTTAAATCTACAGAATCAATATTAATTTTGATTCAAACTTTTTGTTCTGATTTTTTTTTAATTGAAACTTTGAATATGTGTTAAAAAATATAAAAGGAGCTCAAGTGTGTAATATGGAACGACTGTATATGGGAAGCGTGGGTCATTAAAATAGTATCATTAGTTCTGCATGATTAACATAAAGTCGTGAATTTTTTCTTTTGGAAATCGTCCATTTCTTTAAAAGCATGCCCTCTTATTTATCAAAAATAAATAAATTAATAATGATAACACTGGATGTGAGCCGCCGATGATATATCCAATGGGTGAATTTACCTACGACATTCATGTTCCAATGGATGCGGTCAGCCGATGATATATCCATCATTAAACACAACGCGTTATACGAAATGGTGACATTGTAGCGTCAATGTGAATCGTATGCGTTTTGAATCGTTCTCAGTGTCACTCTCTTGATTGTGCAGTTGGGTATTTGAATTTTGATATCATCTTCCACTCTAAATTTGAATTTGAATTTTAAAAAGTGGAAAAATATTTGAACAATTGTTGGTGGCAGACAACTCATTTACTATCTCATTACTTTTTTTTGTAGACATTATCCCATTACTTTCTACATGAGTAATTGTTAACCATATTAATGTTGCATAAAAAATATTATTTACTTAAAAAAATTAATATAAATATTTTATATGTAAATCTAATCTAAAAATTATAAATTAAAAGATAAAATAATTATTTTTTCGAATAATAATTAAAATTAATAAAAAATTTGTAAAATTAATTAAAAATTTACATCTATTATTATGTATAAAATAAAATATAAAAATTTAATAACTATAAAAAATTTGAATTATATATAAATTTTAATTTTGGATTTGAATTTTTAACTTTGTAATGATGAGAAAACTTTTAGAAAATATTTTGTGGCAGACAACTCATTTAATGTCCCACTACTTTTCTTTTGTTGTATATTATGAGTAAAAAAACCTCTACTTTTCTTTTGTTGTATATCCCACTATTTTTTGCATGGATAATTGTTAGACATATTAATGCTGCATAAAAAAAAATAAAAACATGAATTTTTTTTGTAAAATAACAAAATTATAAATATACGTGTATAACCAATTAAAATAATATACATGTATTTTTTAAGAAAATATTTAACATAAAATTTTTAAATATACATGTGTAACCAATTAAAATAATATACATGTATTTTTTTTTAAAAGTACTTAACATAAAATTTTTAAATATACATGTATAACCAATTAAAATAATATACATTTATTTATTTTTAAAATATTTAACATAATTTTTTTAAATATACATGTATAAGCAATTAAAAAAATATATAAAAATCATAAATTAAAATAGAAAAAAATTATTTCAAAAAAACATGTATAACTAATATAAAAAGTTTAAAATTTAAATATAAATACAAAAATTTTAATTTAGTACATAAGAAAGAAATTAAACTTTCATTTTTTTATTGAAAGAGTGTAATTAACACAAATACTTGCAATAAATAATTATTTATATAAAATACTGACAGTTAGATGTGGAAAACTGGGCTCGGCCCGGAGGGCCGGCCCGCCAATATATTTTTATAATTCAATTGAAATTTTATTTTTTTCTTTTATAATTAAATTACTAAATCTGATTTCAATTTTTGTAAATACAAATTTGTGAAATTCCAAAGACTAACGACACTAATCCTTGCAAAAAAAAAAAATTATTTATAGAAAATTTTAGCAGTTACAGGTGAATAATTAGGCTTGGTTTGGAGGGCTGACCTGCCCTGCCCTCCAACACGTTTTTATAATTAAATTAAAATTCCACCTTTCTTCTTTTATAATTAAAAACCTAAATCTAATTTCAATATTTGTAAATATAAATTTATAAAATTTCAAATACTAATGACACAAATTTTTGCAAAAAAATAATTATTTATTCTTAATAATTACTCAGTTAAAAGGAATGATCATTCAATGTTTTGATGTATATCATTATTTTAGCGCTATAGTTGATTCGAACCCAATGAGTACTTGGCTCTTCAAGAACCTTTTTTGTAGATAAATATAAAAATATATTGTATGCTCATAGTTAGAAGTGGTAAACTGGGCTCGGCCCGAAGGGCCGGCCCACTAACACATTTTTATAATTAAATTAAAATCTAATCCTTCTTCTTTTATAATTAAATTCCTAAATTTGAATTTAATTTTTGTAAATACAAATTTGTAACATTCAAAATACTAATGACACAAATCCTTGCAAAAAAATAATTATTTACATAAAATACTAATAGTTAAATGTTGCAATCTGGGCTTGCCCAGAGGGCCTTCCCGCCCCTCATGCCAACACGTTTTAATAATTAAATTAAAATTTCACTATTCTTCTTTTATAATTAAATTCCTAATTCAGATTTCAATTTTTGTAAATACAAATTTGTAACATTCAAAATACTAATGACACAAATCCTTGCAAAAAAATAATTATTTACATAAAATACTAATAGTTAAAAAAACACGTTTTAATAATTAAATTAAAAGATATTCTTCTTTTATAAGCAATACAATTTTTGTAAATATAAAGTTCCAAATACTAACGACACAAATCCTTGCAAAAAAAAAAAAAGATAGCAATACATGTTTTTATAAGTATAAGATTAGCAATGCGATTAACCAACTATGACAGACGACAAATATTTTGATTTTTTTCCCGTACATCGGCACGGGTAATACACTAGTTTTTATAATAAAACGCATCGTTTTTTTAGGGTGGGTACATCTTCTGTTAATTTGTATTATATAATATTTTTCGAAAAATTAGTAGAGCCATTAACTTATTGATTGATCCATCACTCCACGGATATATAATAATACTAATCCATATCTTTAAAGAGGAAGGTTATACTTACAACCTTTTTTTTACAATCTCTTACAACTATATCTTAATACCGTTGATTTCTGCCAATCAACGGTTATCATTTATTCTGAATTAATAATTAATTAATGAGTTTAATTTGCAAAAATCATAACCGTTGATTGGCGGAAATCAACGGTGTTAAGATATGATTGTAAGAGGTTGTAAAAAAAAGTTATAAGTATAACCTTCCTCATCTTTGACATATAAAAAAGAGAAAGTTATACTTACAATTTTTTTTACAACTTCTTACAACCATATCTTGATATCGTTGATTTTCGTCAATCAACGGTTATCATTTATTGTGAATTAATAATTAATTAATGAGTTTAATTTATAAAAATCATAACCGTTGATTTGCGGAAATCAACGATATTAAGGTATAATTATAAGAGGTTATAAAAAACGATTATAAGTATCCTACTTCTATCGTAACAACGCAAGAGAGACATAGAAAGAAGAAACCTATTTTTTGTGATTGGTTCCCACCGCCTCCGCTTTTCACACTCTTTCTGTCTAAATTCAATTCCTTGTTCTAACATAACAACGTAAGTGATCAAACCCTTACTTGTTGTTTTTCTTGTTTTGCGATTTTTCTTGTTTTTGAATTGGTTGAATTGATCTTTGAGAAAGAAGAAACTTATTTCTTGTTTTTCTTGTTTACCTTACGTGTTGTTCTGTCCGATCAAACCCTTCACTCTTTTTTTCTTTCTTTTTTTTTTCTCGTGTCCCTCAGAGAACCGATAAAAGATGAAGAGAGTTTTCACCCAAGAAAAAAAGATGAAGAGAGTAAGGGATGATGGCATTTATGCTGGTTCTGGCTCTCAATTCAAACGCCCCTATAGTTCCTCACGTGGCAGTGTTGGTGGGGGAGCATCTACTTCCCAGAAATTGACTATCAATGATGCCTTATCCTATTTGAAGGAAGTGAAAGACATGTTTTGGGACAAAAGAGAAAAATATGACATGTTCCTTGAGCTCATGAAAGATTTCAACGCTCAAAGGACTGACACGGCTGGTGTCATAGCAAGGGTGAAGGAGCTATTCAAAGGGCACAATAATTTGATTTTTGGATTTAACACTTTCCTGCCAAAGGGATATGAGATAACCCTTGACGAGGATGAGGCTCCTCCAAAGAAATCTGTCAAGAAGGCTCAAGGTTTTGGGTTGGCTTCAGACTTTTCTTCTAATGAAGACAAGGATACCTTAAACAACATGTATAGTCAAGCATTCAGTTTCTGTGAGAAAGTTAAGGAGAAGTTGAACACTGATGACTACCAAGCTTTCTTGAGATGCCTTCATATTATCAGCAGTATAACAATAAAAATGAATGATATGCAAAATTTTGTAACCGATTTTCTTGGAAAGCATCCTGATCTTATGGAGTAATTGAATGATTTCCTGGAGCGTTGTGAAATTTATTCTAAAATTTCTTGAAGTGTCTTCCTGGACTCGGCTGAAGCAGAAACATGAGGAGTGGAGTCGGTGTCGTTCAGATTTCAATAAAGTTTGGGCTGAAATTTATTCTAAATATCACTACAAATCACTTGATCATCGTATGATCATATCTCTATCTGCCTAATCTCAATTAATTTTTTTTGTTTTAAGGCCTTTTATGAATTTTAATAATTATAGACGTTTCATTTTGTATGACTTTAAATTTGGTTTATGATTATTTCCGTTTTGTATTAGTTTTTAAGATCATTGATGGTCCTTTATTGTCAGTTACTTTTTGTATTGCATGATTAAAAGGCTGATTAGAAGGATGTGAGGGGGACTTTTGATTATTTAAGAATGATAATATAGCGGAAAACTTCTACGTTTTCCTGAAAGCCTTTTTTCCCCATAATTTTGCATCACCTACCCTAAAAATGACGTGTTTTATTATAAAAATTGAGAGATACACATTTTTTTTTGGTGAAACAAATAGGCACATTTTAACTTGCTTTCTATATTGATAGGCACATTTTATGTATCTAATTGTATTTTATGTATTTACATTAGAGTAATTTACCCAACTTATGCTTATATCATCAGGATAAATAAAATTAAAATATTTTAAATACATTTATGTTTATAATATATTAATTCTAATTTTATTTAAAAGTAATATATTAAATTAATATATTTAAAATCAAATTAAATCTAATCATGCTAATTATTAAAAAAACATTAAAATATATTTCGTTTTTAAAATAAAATAAAATAAAAACATAAATGAAATGATAATTAAAATTAATTTCCAGATAGAAACCGATTTAGCTTCAATAAATAAATAAAAATTAAAGTGAGAGAAGGTAGATAGCAAGTTATATTATCTTAGCCCATTATAAAAAAAGTGCCAACAAAAATAAAAAAATAAAAAAAAAAAAAAATTGACACAAACAAGCAGTGCACAGTGGAACGAATGTATGTCCTGCCAAAGATGATATAATATAAGCATAAGTTGTGTCAAAATTTCTATATAAATACATAAAATACAAAATTCAAAAGTAGATAATACGATAAAGTTTTGTTTCAAAATTTAAAATTACATAATACAAAATTTAAAAGTACAAGTTCTTTTAGTTTTAAAATAATCATTGTTTAAAGTTTTGCACAAAAATTAAATAATTCATTAAATACTTTTCGATTTAACGAAAATATAAGTTTATGTTTTTTTTGGTAAGCTAAAATATAAGTTTATTTGATTATATTACACATTCACTCAATTAAATCATTCTTATTCCAATTAGAGTTAGGAAAATAATATATTTTTATTTTTTAAAGTCACAAATAATTTAGAATAAGTTATAAATTTTTAAATACAATTAGATACATAAAATGTGCCTATCACAGTTGAAAGCAAGTTAAATTCAACACCATATTATTTAAACATGGTCCTATCACTTAATTTGTTTTTAGTTTTTTTTTTTTTTAAGAAAAATCCCAAGCAAGACCCTCAAACTTGTGCAGGTCAACAAATTAGACAGGATTTATTATCAAACTTCAAGACCTGATAAGTTAAATACTTTGACGGGAATAATTTAATTTCATTAGTAGTTATGTTAGTTTCTCTGACGGGAGTGGCTGACATGGAGTGGGAGTGTCATCATTGTCTCTGACGGGACTGGGTGTCGTCAACTCCCCTTACGGAATTGCTTGCACAACCAGTCCCGTAACAATACATGATGAGACTGGTTTCTCATTACTTTTGACGTGTTTGACTGCCTTAGTCAGGTAACATTTATCAAATGTGCTTTTAATTGAAAAATCTTCCACAAAAAATTCATACAACGATGCTTTTGCCTAGGTTTATGAAATCATAAATCACCTGTCATTATAAAAAAAACTCAGAAACCATACGCATCAGTAAGGCCAACATATACAAATCACAGAAAGAAATGTTGTACCAAATGGAATGGAAAATTGAAAGCTTATATTTTTTAAAATTGGACATGGTTAATCTGGAAGATGCTCCACCGACTGGTAAAATACAAAATGAATATGCAAGCCTCATACAATGAATAGAGCAAGAATACGGGTAACCAAGCTAACCTGGAAGCTTCGACGGTAGGTACATCATCTTCCTCAAATTCGACAACATAGACTGAGGGAGCAACTGCAATAGTTTGGTAACAAAAATTCACGAACACAATACTTCACTGATCGTACAATCGTACAATCAACATGGTTAAATTGGTCCTCCTAATTATTGTTTTTTTTTTACTTCCCCGAGCAAGTAGAAATTCCAACTAATCTATGGTATTATCAAGATGGTGTCCGTACACAATTCTGAACACAATTGCAAAATTCGTTTGAAATTAGCATATGTAGATGTAATATGTTTGCATACATTACAGGAGATATCATTTTTATATATTTATAGTATCAACAATTTTAGGAAGCTTTTGCTCCACCGTCAATCAGTTTCCATCTCAAGAAACAGCCTGTTCATGTTAATGCATACAAGAAGATCAATCTTCGACAAGTGATGATGATACTGAAGTTCCTAATGCCTTTGATATCTTCATTGCTCAGAACAACCTACGTAAGTTTTACATATCATACATTATTCTTTTCTTTTCATTTTGTTTTATCTCCTCTACTTGTGAAGCACTTCATTCATTCTATAAGACATGCAAATATTTCCATCAAAATTCAGGTCCTGATAAAACAGGTGCCAATGATAATCAAAATGCTGAGATGATTGAGAAAACAAGATTGGTTGAAAAATCACTAGGAAAATATCCACCAACCATCCAATTGCTCTGAGTCATTTGAAGTAGAAGAAGATAAATCTTTTGAAAATCCTTCTGTTGATTACCTTAATAGGAAATTGACGCTCTTTGAGGATGGAAATGTTGCAAGTGAGGCAGAATGTGGTGATCCAGTTTTAACAAATGAAAGACTAAAAACATCTTTAAAAAGATGAAAGAAAGACTCTAGGTGTATTATATCAGGAACTAGAAGTGCTTCTGCCATAGCTGCAAACCAGACAATGGCAACGACTACTAGGCTGCAGGAAGAAAAGGCAGCAATGCAAATGCAAGCATTATAGTGCCAAAGAATGGTGGAAGAGCAATCAGAGTATGATCGGGAAGCTTTGCAGCTTTTGAATGATTTAATGATGAAAAGAGAGAAAGATAAGCAAGAACTTGAAAAGGAATTGGAAGAGCACAGGAAAAAGATACTGGACTATGAAGGAAAGGAGAAACTGAGGGTGTTGAGAAGAAAAGATGGAATTATAAGAAGTAGAGACTCCTCTTCATCTTGCAGCAACATGGATGAGCTAACCATTGATCTTAATTAACTATGAAGCAAAGGATGAAGACAATGGCATCTTCAACCATGAGGAAAGCAGCCATAACAATGCAACTGCTGATACAGTTTCAAATTTGGAGGAGATGGCAATAGACTATGCAAAGTATATAAGTGTTGTTGATAATTCATTGGCAGAATCTGAGGAAAAGAAGGTGTCCATTCTAGATGAGCTCAAAGCATTGAAGCATAAACTTATCACAGTGGGTGATAATGAGCAGCTCCTTGATGAATTTAACTTGATTGAGCTTTCATCAAGACCAGGTGACAGACTTGATATGCAAAACTCATTTCCTACACTAGAAATGGATAGCATGAAGGTGTCTGTTGAGATATTTAAAACAATTAATGTAGCCTCACCCAACAGCTTAAGCTTTTAGGTTGAATTTCTTTACATGGCATCAAAGCCTCGGTGTATCGGGTTCGATCCTCACTGCCCCCACTTTCTTTCAAATGGAATTTCTTTCTCCGCACAAAGGTAGGTGGACCTGTGCATCGTCCGCCCTTCAAGCCCAGTTGACTCTCGTGTAAGGAGGCGTGTTGAGATATATAAAACCATTAATGTAGCCTCACCCAATAGCTTAAGCTTTTGGGTTGTATTGATTCTTTACAGTGTCCTTTGAAGAGGAGATTGATCATGTTTATGAGAGGTTACAAGGTCTTAAAACAGATAGGGAGTTTTAAAGCACTGTAAGGGATCCACACAGAATGGAGACAAAGGAATGGATCTTCTTCAAGAAATCTTGCAACATCTTTGTGATCATAAGAAATGGAACTACGCCTAATGAACTTGGGTAACAATCCATTGGGGTGAATATTCGTTCACCAACCGAAAACCGTGTAGGGTATGCAATCTATATCAAAGTTCATTTTATGTCGTTTCTTATCATCAATAGTTTTTCACATTTAAAAGGATGCAGATTGCATAGTTGAAGTGTTCATATTTAAGGTGTAAAAAATAACACATTAGCATCAATAGTTGATTCTATGTAGTGTAACTGTACAAAAATCGTGGTGCTAGAACCTGGCAAAAAAAATTAAAATATTACTATTTTAATAAATAATTATGAATATATAGTTGTTTTGCTATTATTTACGAATTTATTGCACTTATTCACGCTTAAATTAGGTGTGACCATTCATGCCTAAGTTAGGCTTGACTCATCTAGTGTTGACACGTGGCATAAAAAAGTCAACTTACGAACCGTTAAACTTTGGAAAGCCATAACTTTTGACTCGGGTATTCGAATCAGGTAATTTTTTTTTTTGATTCCACATAACTTTTTGGGATCTACGCAATGACATCTCATTTGATATATTTTATATCTCACAAACACAATTCAAATTTACAATAATGGTATTACAAGAGCATTTAAATCCAAAAGTCTCCGAGATCTGGGTTTGTAATTTAAAATAAAATAATAAATAAAGATTTGATTTGTGATTTAAATTAAAAAAAATCAAAATTTTTAATGCAAAGAATAAAGAAAGATTTGTTTTGTGATTATTTTTAAATTAATATAAAATAAATCAAAAGTTATATATTTTTAAATTATTTTTTATTATATTTCTGTATCTTATGATTCGATATGACGTTAAGTACCCTAAACCCAAAGTTCAAAATCCAAATATCCTCCAATACAACTCCTATTAAATACAAAACGCAATCAACTTTTATTAAATATAAAACACAATCAATTTCTATAACATTAAATTCAAAATTCAAATAACCTCCAATAAATTTATTTGAATTAGCGACAATCTGTAACCAACTCGCTAAATTTCAACGCAATCAGCTCCTATTAAATACAAAACACAATCAACTACTATTAAATACAAAATGAAATCAACTTATTGGAGGTTATTTGAATTTTGAATTTTGAATTTAATGGTAAAGGAGTTGATTGTGTTTTGTAGTACCATTATCTCAAATTTAAACTGTTTGTGAGAGATAAAATATATCAAATGAGATGTCATTGCGTAGATCTTGAAAGTTAAGTGGAATCAAAAAATAATTATCTGATTCTGATACCTGAGTCAAAAGTTATGGCCTTATAAAGTTTTACGATTAAACTGTTAACTTTTTGTCCCACATGTCAACATCAGACGAGTCACGCTTAATTTTTTTTTATCATAAAAGCAATATTTTAATTTTTTTGCCCTTGAATTCTCTTTATCTTAAAAAAATTATCACGATTAATTTTGTATGATATACTTCGTATTGTGATGTCAAATTAAGTAATGGTATGTTATGAATTATAATTTTATTTTATTTTTTGGGCAAACATAAATTATAATTTCTTTTAGTAACATATATATATATATATATATATATATATATATATATATATATATATATATATATATATATATATATATATATATATATATATATATATATGAAGATATCCCTGCGGGCATAAAGTGCTTGCATCATGTATGGTTTCTGCGTTTGTGTCTAGCTAGCCTTATTATTTATTTTTCAGAGGGATTAATTTTTGTTTGAGTGATTGATATTTAAGCCTTTTATGGGAAATGGATGTTCTTATTTTTTATTTTTGAATGATTAAGATTTCAATCATTCATTCACATGCAGCTTAATGATTTATAATTAAAGTGACGAGTTTTACTTTCTTATTTTAGGGATTTTTTTTGGTTTAATTTTTCATTATTAATTTATAAATGAATAATTAACATATTTCCATGACATTATATTATTAAAATAAGATAAAAAAGGATATTCATTTTCGTTTATATGTTGAATTATTAAAATAATTAACAAAAAACATATTTCCATGGCAATCACAGACCCCTTCTCGTCCACCATCGATGCTGCCTCCATATCCCCATATCAAACTTACCCCTGCCACAATCGTCTTTTAACCTCAACCCATGAATAAAGATGGAACTCAAAGATTCTTCGCTCATTCATTTTTCTCCACGTACTAATTGAAGTCTGATAACAGAGTTTTGCTATCAAAATCAAGAAATTTCTCTACATCTTTAAATTATGATGCCCAACAATTTTCTCATTGTCTGCTCGGGTTGGGTATTCGCAGGCAATGAGGATCCTTGTTGTCGAGATTAGCAGAAAGGCAGCTGGGTTTCCGTTCCCATGTAAGCGAGCGGAGGTCCGAGGGAGCCGCCATGATGGGGTCGGGCGGCGCTCCCGAGCCGTCATGTACTATTGTATGCCTTTGATCTATTGTAATTCTTGCTTTTCTTAGTAGTTTGGGCTTGGGCCACTAATAGCTGTTATTAAGGTTGGTTTTTCTAATCTTATTTATATTTTTCTTATAAATCGAATAACTTGTAACGAGCGGCGGTGAGGTGAATATAGTACAGACAAGCTGGACGTAGGCTAAATTGAATGAACCAGGATAAATCACTGTGTCTATTCTCTCTCTTTCTCTTTTTCATTTGCGATTTGTGATTGTGAATTTCCAACACCAAATTAATCGAGAGTGGTTGTATTACCTGCCCTTTGGACTTCAACATTTAAAGTGCAAACCATAAACTCTTATTCATTGCCCTTGTGAGCCACCGGACAAGAGGTTCTAATAATTTGGGTATTGAACCAGAGAGGGTTGAAGAAAAATTAGAACTTATGCCCCCTTCTAGATAAAGAGAGAAAGAGAAGTGAAAATTCTGGATGAGTTCATTTATTCTATTTTAATTGTTTTTAATTTTTATGGACATTAATATTAAAATGAATTTATCTGTTACATGAATATTATCAATCCATTTTTTATTTTTATTTTTGATAAACAAATTTATTTTATTTTAAGTCAGTTGGTAAAGATATAATCTTTTAATGTTATAAGTTTTGTAATATTTATTTTATATATTTAATTTAAAATTATAACTTTTAAATATTTAAAGAACTTATAATAAAAACTAATTTATAAAGTAAACAACTGTTTAAAACTTAATTAGGAAATTTTTTATAAAATTATGTTATAAAGGATATTTTATTCGTTTATATCATATCCTGAAATTATTTGGTCTATCTAAGCACAAGATCATAGGATAACACAATTCTATAAGAGTCTTTAACTAATGTAAATCAAACATAAGATAGGGATAGGATATTGTAACAACCAAGTTGGGTTACTACCATATTACTACCAATAATTTCACCGTTAAATTGGTTTTTGATCCGACGGTCCTGATTTGATCCTTATATACCCCTCTTTCTTCTCTCTGACTATACAATCTGCCGCCGCCGTCTCACCGATGCAGTTTCCCATCGCCAACGCCGCGGAGCTGCCAATAACCACTTTCACGCCGCCGCACTCTATCACCACCGCCGCTGCCCCTCTCAATCTACTGTCATTCATCCCTTTTCATTTTGTTTGAAAAAAATCAATCCGAAAAGCTCTTTAAACATATTCTCAACACCCCGATGTCACGCGCAATTTGTCCATGGATATTGGGTTAGAAATGTAATCCTATGATCCAGTCGAGAGCAATGATCAATTACGAAAATATTTTTATGCTTGTTTTATTGTTCCCTTTCCTTGCATTTTTTTCATACCAAATCTAAGAGGGATGAATGGCGGTAGATTGAGAGGGGCAGCGGCGGCAACGGTAGAGTACGGCGGTGCGACGGTGGTAATGGGCAGCTCCGCGGCGTCGGCGATGGTAAGCTGCGTCGGTGATGAGGGGCGGCGGTGGCGGCAAATTGTATAGTCAGAGAGAGAAGGGAGAAGAAAAAGGGTATATAAGGATCAAATCAGGACCGTTGGATCAAAAACCAATCTAACGGTGAAATTATTGATAGTAACATGGTAGTAACCCAACTTGGTTGTTACAAACTTACAATATCCTACCCCACAAGATATGATATGGGCTTATCATATTTATATCTTTTCCTACTTCTATGCAACCTTCTTATCCTATTTATCCTTATCCTATCCAATCCAACAAACTAGCCCATGAATAATTATCACAAGATATGTTAAAATCACTTTAATAATTTTTACGTAATTATTTTATTATTCATTATTAGATTCCATTTTAACGGAAGAATATAATAATTTCCAAGCAAACTCGCAAGGGGATAGTAAATTAAAATTCAGTTAAAAGGCTTCAACTTAGGATAAAGATTTTATCCGGATCAAAAGTAATCCCAAAAAAAATAACATTTTTTTTCTTGAATAGAAGGAAATGGCTTTTACTAAAAGCATTTTTAAAAGGTAATTGGGATTAAAAAATTTCCAAAAAAAAAAGGTAATTGGGATTGAACTTGTAGCGAAGAATTTTAATAGTTTGTAGAAGGTTACATATTTAAAGTAGATTTCAAATTTAAACTTTTAAGAAAGAAAAAATATTTTACAAAGTTAACCAAAGAAAAATCATGCATTTGATTGGTGAATTGAAACCTTACTACATTTTTAAGAAAATAACTCAAAATGTCAACCGAATTTATTGCTTTCACTTTTTTTTTAATTCATGTAATTAGATTAGTGGAGATTAAAATTTTAAAGTTTCATATTCCTTTTGTGAAAAAGAAAAAACATTTTAAAAAGTTAACAAAAGGAAAACCACGCATTTGATTGGTGATTTGAACCTCGCTACATTTTTAAGAAAATAACTCTAAATGTCAACACAATTTCTTATTTTATATTTTTTTTCAAATTCATAGAATCATTTTCTTTTCCAAGTTCATAGGATCTATTTTCAATAGGGGCGTTTGGTACACGGTATTCTCCAGGATTCAATTGTTTTTCAAATTCATAGAATCATTTTCATTTCACTTGTTTTTCTTTTTCTTCATATTTGCTTATTCCGTTTTGATTTTGTACAACTAAGTTAGTTCAGGCATATTATAAATTATTGGCTGCATCACTATATGCGGTTCTTGTCCTAATTTTCACTTGTTGTTCAATGAACTTGGCATAAGGGTTGCTTTCTTGTGGCTTAGATCCGCCTATCTGATTGGATACAACTAAGGCATTTTGTTTTCTTATCTTGTATTGTATCATGTATGTTTCATTTAATGTATCGTTGATATGCTATTGACATTATGAATTTGATAGATCCAATCTGTATGGAAATCCCAACAAAGCATCACTGGCTACCCCAAGAGTTAGTAAAGTTAGCAAAGTGTTAAAGTATTGAATAGTCAAACACAATCACGTCTGAGCAAAGTCTTACACAATCACCTCGCTTTTATTTTATTCAAATAAAAGAGTTACTACAATATGAAAAATGGCATAAAGCTATAAGGAATATCAAAAGGGCTAAAGCTACATTGAAAACCCCGCCCCCATCTGGCCTCATTAAAACATTTTCCGAGTAAAAACCCATTAGGGAAAACCTCAGAAAGGAAAAAGAGTATAAGGCATACAAACTACATGAAATGCATCACAACTGATAGGAGGAACGTCTGTTGTACGAATGTAAGCCAATATAAGTAATAAGTGGTCGATTATCTTAAGCACAGTAATTCTCATCTTCTTACAGATTTATGATGACAAGAGAACAATTGGACTTGTACCCCTTCTTGGCATTTTATCCCATTCACCACCTGCCATTGATAGGAAAAGAAAATTATTGTGTGTTCCAAATACGTTCTTAAGCTATAAATTAGAGAAAATGCACTTATGGTTTCATAATAAAATAATGTTATGAAAGGAGATATTTTTAATGCATTTAAAAGACTTACCCCTAAGAGAAAAATAAGGATCGATGTGGCTAGTTAATAGTGTCAATTTCTCCTTCAGTATTTTCACTGTGCTAAGCAACAACAAGTCAAATAATTTTGACATTAAATCTTGCAGGAAAAATGAGTATTTATGTTGAATACCAAATAGATAACGAACAAAGGAAAAAGGAAACTTCATTGTATAAAATCATTAGAAGCTGAAAAAGAGGATTATTCCCATAATAATGTGCTAACCTTGTCGAGAAGTATGTGAGGTGCAATAATATTTAACATCATATTTTGCTTCTCCTGATCATGAATGAATTTTGGGAGCTTTGTTGGTTCTTGGATAACATTTATTCTTTGAAGCCAATTCATGCTATCTATCTCAAAAAAAAAAAATTCATATCATGAGTTGATAGGAAGAGAATTAGGGGAAATTGTGAAATATAAGAAAATTGGGCCCACTAGACCTTGATAAGTTGATTGGACTCTCTGGAGCGACACCAAGCTTCCTTCCAGGCAAGATTTTTTGCACGCATTTCAGCAAAATGACCCGGCAAATAAGCCTTCCTCTATTCTTTTCGCTGGGCTATAGCAACATACAAAGACTTTTGTCCAACAAACTTGTGACTCATTTCTTTTAAGGCTTTACTTGCTTCCTCTAGAGTAGAAAATGACATAAAACCATATCCCTTGCTATGCCCATGTGCATCCAGCATCACCTTACAGGATGTTATAGTTCCAAACTCAGAAAATACTACTCTCAACTTTTCATCATCTACGTCATCATCAAGAAATTTCAAGTACAAATTAGTTCCTTGTAATTTTTCATATGCGCTAATTTTGGCTTTCAACTCAGCCTCTCTTTCTGCTTTTCTTTAAGCTCTCCCCACAAATAAAACCTTGTTATCCATGACAGTAGTTCCATTTAACATCTCAACTGCAGTTGCTGCTGAATTTGGACTTTGGAAATTTACAAAACCAAAACACCTTGACTTCCCATTCACATCCTTCATTATAGTTGCACTAGTTATTGTACCACAAGGGCCAAATAACTTTTTCAGATACTCATCCGTATATGTTTCCGAAAAACTTTTCACATACACATTAGTGAAATTTGGTAATTCATTTTCCCGAGATCTTTCCTCTCGCCAAACAATATGTGAAACATAAACTTGAGTCATTGCCCTGTCAAAAGGAACGTTAGGTTATTAGTAAAAAATTTCCAGTTAAAATTGAAGCCAGTAAGGACATATGCATATACCTACTGGATAACTAGAACTGGGAAAAGAAAGAGAGCTGGAAAAAGAATGAATATTTAATTAGACATTGAAAAATCTAAACTCGCAAGCGTGTATTTTGTCTTTTGAAACAATTAACTTTTACTTTGGAGCTTCTTTTTGATGAATAAATAGGGCCATGAAGTCAATTAACATCGAAAATCACAGACAGTGCTATATTATTTTCTTGTTTGTTATATGTCTGTTCTTTCTACATCTCAATCATAATTACAGTGAAATATCAAAACAAATTGACAAACTTATATAAAATATTAATTATCTCAACATAATTCTTGATAAAATTAACTTGAAATCATGTACTAAAAAAATTAACTTCAAATCAAAATATTATATTGGAATAATCACTCACAAACTAAAAAAAAAATACTTTTTTTAACGAAATAATTATGATATCAACAACATGACAAAGAAAGAAGGAAATTCTACAATGTTATCCACAAAAAAGAAAAATGCATTATCATACAAAATTTTAATATAAAACTATAAACTGTAAAGATTAATTATGAGAAATCAAACTTACAATGCTCTCGTCTCACTTCGAAAATCCCGTAAATAAGGGGAAATTAAACTACAAAAGCAACAAATTGAGTTCCAGTTTTCATCCATCATAGGAAATTAAACTTATGCACATGAACGCGATGAACATTTAACGAAACTGAAAGCTAAAAAGATTCATTCTTTATCGGATAAAGATCATAAAACATGATGACTTATGGAGTTTAACTCCAATATAAATAGGCTAGAGAGGGGACCTAGCTAATAACCCAGAAAAGATTTGTGTCCACTCGGTCCACCCATCATGGAAAACCAGGGTCGCACTAAAGCCTACATTGCTGCCCAACTAGGCCCAATAACAACAGATGCCATAAGCCCAATTCAATGTGATCACAATGGACTAGTTATAATAATAATATTGGAATATCCATTAACCTGATTAATTTTAAAATACAAAACTAATTAATTAATATTGCCCATAAAATAAAATTTTTAACATTCTTCCACTTGGGCTATATTAATTAGTTTAATATTATTTTGAAAATTATTTTTTTTCGAAAACGACTCTATCGAGTTAATAACTAAAAAATAATTTTATGTGGCCACAATTTTGAAAAACAATATTCCAATTTCAGCATCTTAACACAATTCAATCCAACATAACCTCATCATAGGAATATGGCGATCAATATACCGAAAATATCATAGCATATGACCTTCCATACTCACATACAATGAGTATTACATCTTCATGAATCAAGGCCTAGTAGTGTAGTAAAAATTAGTGCCAAAATGTGATCAACAATATGTAAAACACTAATTCTTATTGGTCCTCAATGTAATTTCTCAACAACACGAAATTACGTTAGTGCAATTTCCAAGCAACATGAAATTACACTCTATAATGCAACTTCTCAACAACATGAAATTGCACTACCATAAAAAAAATTTCTGGTATCCGCACTACCATAATTTCTAAACAATATGAAATTGAATTAACACAATTTCCAAACGACTTGAAATTGATGAGATTGGATAAACCAATATGTCACAATACAACATGAAATCTCAAAATTTGTGACATCCAATCACCTTTAAGCTCACAGCATGCTTAAAGATATTATTCCATATATATATTTCTCAGTCGACAGGAGAAATAATAATAATGATGATCATCACTTACGATAATTTAAACAAATATCACAAAATAATTATCAGTTTGAATAGAAAAGTGACAAAAATACAAACAAACTGAATATGAATCCCACTAACCAAAGGAACCAAAAGAATTTAAAATATTCAAAAGCAAGCATTGAGTATTACTCCCACTAATTAATAAAATCAAAAGAGTTTAAACTCATGTTCTATACACGAAGGAAGCTACTCTAAGGTCTTTCTTATCAAATCTATTAGATAAAAGACTCTTGTTTTATTCAATAAATCAACATCTTACTAGAAAATAAAATGTCATCTACATAAAGTACTAAGAAAGTATATTTACTCCCACTTACTTTCATGTACGTAGATGAATCAAATAATTAGCATACACTGGCTTCATAGATCTGTCCCCTTTGGGCAGATAGGTCACCTAAACAAGTGCACCTCCAATAATTTTATTTCATTTAAGCTTCCAATTAAAATACACAATAACCCCTTTTGGGCAGGAAATTGCATGAAATAACTAGAAGCATTCCTCAATATTTTTTTCTTGTTTGCATTTTATTTCAAGCGGAAGCATACAATTCAATAAACAAAAATATTACAGCATGCAACACAGGCTGAGAGTACAAAATCATACAACAATATCAAATGAGAGCTAATTTATTGTGCACCAAAATATACCCAAAAATAAATAAAAAAATCATAACTGATGGAGTTTAACACAAGTCAATTTTTATCACCAAAAGAATATAAAAAAAAATAAGAAATATGTGTCAAAAGCATTCTCAAGGGTGATAAAAAAAATTTCTTCCAAAATCAATTTATTTTTCATGTAATTTATTATTTTATATTAAAAACACCTGTTACAAAAAAAAACTTTTAGGCAGGTAATTAAAATATAATAATTATTAAATAACAATAATAACTCATGAACCAAACATGCTCAAACAACATGAAACACTTTTCCAATATGTGTTTCTAAAAATTATTGCATTTGTCAATTAAGAAGAATTTCACTCATTGTCAACCACAATGATTTTATATTAAAATTGTGTATCAAAATAATTTTTTGCTTATATCATTAATTATTGGATGTGCTAATCAATTTTAAAATATAATATAAAATCATAACAATAGCCGCATGTATTAAAAATGCAGCATAGATATACTACATAATAATATAATAATCAGAACAACATTATTAAAATGTGGCGCAACAATTTATTTTGCCTTAAATAAAATCCAACATTGTCCAACATATTAAAATGTGGATATTGTTTCCACGTAAAATATATTGTTTCCACGTAAAATCCAACATTTTAAAATTCAACATTTTAAATATATTGGGTCTATTTAATTGTGTTCTGGTTTTTTTGTCTTTAAGATTGTTTTGTAAAATAGTTATGGAAATAGTTGTTTTCTATAATTTTTTTCTTTTTAAAAGTTAAAAATCAAAACAGAAAACAAAAACAACTCATACATGTTCCCTAAATTTGATTTTAAAAGAAAAAATAGTTATAGTTTTCAAAACATTTTTTTGCAAAACAGGTCTTATCAAACGAGTTTTTTTAATTTTTTATTCTGAAAACTAAAAAACTGGTTTTCAAAATAAAAATCAAACAGAGCTATTGTTTCTGGATATTGTTTCCACGAAAAATCATTCTCCAGTATTTAATTTATTTTTGTTTGCACGATAGTTTCAAATGAAGTAAAAACTAGACCGCATTAATTATATGAATTTTCTCAAAACATGGAACCCTTACACATAGTACATTCTAGCATCATCAACACTGAGTACTAATCAAGAGCAACAAAACTTTGCAAGCAATGTGTCATGGTATTACCCAATAACTCCCGGTGAACATGACATATAAATATAAAACACAATCAACTTCTAATAAATACAAAATACAATCAATTTATTGGAGATTATTTGAATTTTAAATTTTAAATTTAATGGTATAGGAGTTGATTGTATTTTGTAGTACCATTGTTTCAAATTTGAACTGTGTTTGTGAGAGATAAAGTTTATCAAATAACATGTCATTGCGTAGATTTTGAAAAGTTATGTAGAATCAAACAAATAATTATCTGATTCGGATACCCGGGTCAAAAGTTATGGCCTTATGAAGTTTTATGATTAAACAGTTAATTTGTTGTGTCACGTGTCAACACCAAACGAGTCACGCCTAATTTAGGCGTGAATGCCTTGCGAGTCATGCCTATTTTAGGCGTGAATGGTCACGCCCAATTTAAACGTGAATGAGTATAATATATTCGTAATTAGGTTTAAAACGATAACTTATTCATAATTATTTATTAAAAAAGCAATATTTTATTATTTCCTCATTGTCAACTTCTCCTACAAAGGTGAAAGATAATAGGAGTATAGTAGGTCTAGTTACTTTGGTCTCTGAGTAAAGCCATATGGGATTTGAGCAAATTTTTCTCAATATATGATTTTTTATTTATTTCCATGCTATTTTTTTTGGGGGTGATATTTATCTTTTTCATTTGCTTATCCTTTATTACGTAGCAAAAAATATTATTGAAATTTATACTATCTTTTTCTTTAATCTAAATTTATTTTATTTGTGCATCTAGTTTTTAAAAATAAAAGTCATCTTTTTGTAGAAATATTATCCGTGTCTTTGTTCATGTCTCGGATTTGAACAAATCACTATAACGTGTCCCTGCCTGCGGATCAATCGACATTTTTCACAAATTTTACGAGCAGAGGCTCTTATTTTCATATTTAGCATTCCTTTACTTAATCGCAAATCTATTTATTGAAAGAAAATAAGGTTTATTTATTACATTTTTCCATTTTGAATTTCAAATTGTACCCCCTCCTCCTTAAAAAAATGAATAGAAGGTTCTCGTATAATTCGTATATAAGAAAAATTACCATATATAACATAAAATTTCTCCGCCGATTCTTTCTAATCGAGCCTCTCGATCTGTCAATACACCCCTAGAAGTAGAAAGAATTACAATCCCCATCACTCCCAAAATTCTAGGAATTCGTTGAAAACCCAAATAGATTCATAGTCCGGGTGTGCTGATTCGTTTTAAATTTAAAATATTTTTATATGACTCTTTCCTTTTTCTTCTATATCGTAGAGTTAAAACTAAAAAATATTTATTGCTTTCCCTATGTTTTCTAACGTTTTCAACAAAACCCTCCCGTAAAAGTATTTTCACAGTGTTTTCGGTAATGTTAGTAAATGGTATTTGAACTGTTCCTTTTTTATTCATGTGGGCATTTCGTAGAGGTTATTATGTCAGCGATGATATCCTTACCCATGATAAACGAAAATCATGGTTGCCCTTGACTTTCCATATAATCAACATGCTCTTTTCTCTATGTTTTTTTCTTATTCCATTTTTTTATTGGGTTTTTATGAAATATTAAATAATATTAATATATATAAATCTATCTAGCATGGTCTCGTTTTTTATAATACTTCGGGTGCTTGTGAAACTATTTTAGTGAAATTTAACTGTCTCAATTCGCGGGCGATTGCACAAAAAATTCGAGTTCCTTTTGGATTTCCCTCTTGGTCAATAACAACCGCAACATTATCATCAGTGTATTATTATACCGTTACTGTGTTTGAGTTCTCTACAAGTACGTACACTTTCAACTCTGATCACTTCTGATCTTTCTAAGGACATATTTGGTACTGCTTCCTTTACTACAACAACAACAATATCACCAATAGAAGCATATCGTTTATTACTAGCTCCTATAATTCGAATACACATCAATTCTCGGGCTCCACTATTATCCGCTACATTCAAACGGGTTTGAGGTTGAATGAATCATATAATTTTTGGGTTTATTCTTTCCAGTTCAAAGGTTGAAGTGACAAAAATGATACAACCCGATACACCGAAGTGAAAAAGACAATGGCAATGATTACCAGGCTGCAGGAAGAAAAAGCAGCAATGCAAATGGAAGCATTGCAGTGCCAAAGAATGGTGGAAGGGCAATCATAGTATAATCGGGAAGCCTTGCAGCTTTTGAATGATTTAATGATGAAAAGAGAGAGAGAAGCAAGAACTTGAAAAGGAATTGGAAGAGCACATGCCTAAATTTTCTAAGGCTTCAAAGTCTCAGTTTTAGATATTCCACGAATGAGTTCATTGGGGTATAACAAGTTCCTTGTTCCATTTGAAGAACAACGTGACATACCATGATGTCCACATCGGGGCCTAAGACTTAGAGCAACCACCTATTATGGATGACTCATTTGTCAATTTTGTACAAGGGACCGGAGTGGCCCCCCCACGTCCATCAAGTTGAGGAGTCCTGATGGCATTCTTAAGGCTGCTAGAATTTTGTTTACTTTTTGTGTATGCATGTACTATATATGTAATGTGGGGGAAAGAAAGAAGAGTTAATAAGGGGAATGGAAAAGTAAAGATCATATCGTAAAAGGTTTATCATCTATCATTTAACATGACCATAAATTTTTTTCCTACAAACACAACATTTTGTGGGGCCCGCAGCAAAAAAAAAAACTTTGGCACGCAAAACGAATCTCTATAACATAACACAATCACTTTTCCTATAACATAACTCTTATAAAACCCTATTGCAAAAACTAAAAAAGTACACGCACGAACGCACATCTTCCAAAGTTTTCAAATCCTGTTTAGGAATGGACAAAGATACTGAGGCAAGGGATGATGCTACTTTCTCTCTTTAATGGCTATCTGTATTATGATTAAACTTTTGAGGAGCTAAAACGAGCAACTTATCTAAAGAGATTCCGACAATCTGACTTGACTAGTGTATTATGGGTGATTTATGGACAAGAGCCATTTACTATTAGTGCATGTCTCATCCCTCCAATGGAAAAAATTTAATATGTTCCAGGACCCTGAATCTTTTGGTGCTCCCTCTCACAACATTAATTTTCTCTTTCTTTTTTTACCCTTATTGTTTTCCCACTTTTCTCATTTTACCCTCCTATTTACACTAAGGGACCACCTAAAAATGGTGGTCCCGGTTCACACAAAATAACCTCCCTCCAATGGGCAATATATGACTGACTATATGTACTGGCTGGACTATTCGTGCATTTAATTTGGACATTTTATATGGATGTGGGTGGTAGCTTCGAAGGGAAAATCAATGGCTAAAGAAATCTTTAAAAAAGATTTTAAACCAGATAAAACCATATTAATTCATGATGAAAAGTTTGTTGACAACTCAGTCCAAAACAAAAATTCCGTTGTGAGCAAATCTAATATATTCGGAATTAACCATAAGCACAAATTTGAACTTGAGGAAATGAAATGATACTGTACAACACATAGATATGCAATGATACTGTACAATACCCCATTTATAAAACTCTCTGCGTTGCACATGAAAATTCACCCAACTTTCCTCTAAAGTTGCCATTGTGATATGGTCCATAACTTATAAAATGAGAAACAGGTTGATCACTTGAAAAATGCATGATTATATATAATATCTTAATGTGCACAAAGGCATTAATGTATCCCAACCCCAATATCCTACACGTGGCTCACATACTCAAATGATCAAGTAGTGGGCCAAAACCCAGATGGATCTTCACCAACTAGCCCAAAGAATCAACTTTTTAGAACTGCAATTCATCATAATTATTGCTGAATTAATCAGCGCGTATAGTATACATGCTTAGTAAACAGTACAATGCGTGTAAAAAATCTCGTAGATTTTGGATACCCCTTAAAATTAAAAACACATGGAGCTTCCTGCAACGTGTACTTGAAAAACACTTTCCACACATAATTAATAGGTATCTCTATCGATCACTCCACATTCAGAAAAAGAAAGACATAGACATTATACGAGAAAAAAATGCATATTCTGACATTTATTAACCATCTCACAATTCCTAACAATAACAATAAATTCAACAATCAAATGCTACAGCAACACATCTGAGAAAAAATAAAAAACATTGAGATTAGGCAGGCAGAGATTTATTTGTTCATATGATGATCACGTAATTTGTAGTGATTTAGGTTGAAAGTGTTAAATCCAAAAATCAAATTATTTTGCCCTTTGAATAGCTCCTTCACCTTTGCTATGACACAAGCCGTGTCAATCCTTTGAGCGTTGAAATCTTTCATGAGCTTAAGGAACATGTAATATTTTTCTCTTTTGTCAAGAAACATGTCTTTCACTTCCTTCAAATAGGAATAGGCATCATTGGTAGTCACTGTATGGGAAGTGGTTGCTCTGGTAGATGATCCAATCACAAGATTACGACAGAACCCATACATCCACCTACCAGCCGCATCTCGAATAACACCTCCGTGACTAGATTTTCTACCCCCCTCACAAGAAGACCCATCAACGTTCATTTTGCACCACCCAGAATTTCTAGCAAATCAGTTTGATTTATCTTTTATTGGATAATGATGTGTAATTTATCATTTTTTTATATTAAAATATTTGAATTTGGTATTATTTTTTACAGGTATTTAAGTACATTTATAATTTTTTAATATAAATTATAGATTTATATATACTTATCGGGTCGTGCGTTTGAACCAGTAACCCAGTATCTTGACCGGGTCAATAACTGGACCAGGTTTGATACTATTGCATAAGATATTTATCTTAGATTGGTTGCGTGAATTTATTTTTATCTTTTCAATTATACCATGCCAAAAAATAACAAATGAAAATAAAATTCAAAATTTACCATAGAATTTAACTAAATATTCTATAAAGAATTATATATATAAAAAAAATGGTTGATTTTTTCTGTAATAAATGCAGATAAGTGATCTTCATTAACTCAAAACGACATGATTTTGAAACGAAAATTAATATATTTTTGTATTTATAATTTATTTTAATGTTATAATAATTTTTATCATTGTAATTTTTTAATCTTTCAACTCCAAAATGACATTATTTTGGGAATGAATGTAGATAATCTATATGGATTCACTCTAGAAATATTAAAGCCGTACAAAAATTGATACAGCCAAACAAAAAAATAATAATGTGTTAATGATCCTATAAAAATAAAAATAAAAAACGAAAACCTGATTGTAACTACGCCGGTGTACATATGTTACCATATAAAATTAAGAATTCATGGCATGCTTCTTCTTCTTTTCGGTATTTGCATTATTTTAATAATATTTTAGAATGTAATAGTATCCAGCACATATGATATAGCATCATCATACAATACATGACAAATGAAAATTGTAAAATAAATCATACACATATATTGATGACTAATACATCTAACCCAAAATGTTCAAACTGACCTTACGAGCTTAGAATCCACAACAAAAACAATTCAACACGGTACTTCTCTTAAACTCTTAATTCACGTCCCGCAGGCCACAACTATGTTCTTTGAGACTTCAACAGTAGAATAACTAAATCAGAGATTCCATCAACATCATGGCTGGAATGGGTGCTTCAAGAAGGGATGGGTTTTTTTTTTTGACATGATTAAACCCTTTGCGCAGAAGAGATGGTGCGATCCGTAACAATATGGGAAGAAATGAGGCTCTCACATGGGATTTCAATGCCTCTATCATTGTGTCGTTATTTTGTCCGATCCCCCATGTACAAACCTATGAAGCACCGACATTTCAAAAATCCTAACGTATCGTGTCCGACACTTCCCGACACTCCCCGACACTTCAATGCACGTTATAGAAACTTAAAAAAAGATTCAAAGGTAACGTTGTGTTACGTTTTTAGTTCTGACTATTAGATTCCTTGGATTACTATTATCGTTTTAATGAATTTAATATAAATATTTGTCATATCTTATATTTCTTTGCAAAATTAATGGATATCATAAGTTTAGTTTTATTTTTTTGTTAAATTATTGAATATTAATATAATATACGCAACATAAATTAGAAATATTATTCAATATCAAAACGTGTCCTGACGTGTCGGAATCTAATGTTTTTTAGAATTAACGTGTCGGAGTGTCGTGTCGTATCGTGTCCCGTGTCCCGTGTCGGTATCGGTGCTACATACCTAACCATCATCCATCACGAGAAAAAAAAAACTTTTGGTGCAACTGTTGGAGTTGGAGATACATTCATAGTTTCATATTAAAAGAGAAAAGTTTATGGGATTTAAATGAAATTATATATATAAAAAAAGGGAAAATATTTTCTCATGTTGCATGAGAATTCAATTATCATGTGGTGGTGACCCTTCGATTTACGTTCAAAACTTTTCTTTTCTTTTTACTTTATTAATAAATGTGGGACCCACCACTAGTTGAGTCACAACATGAAAATTGAATTCTCATGCAACATGAGAAAATTAAATCCCATAAAAAAATGTGATATATTTTTTTTATGTTGTAGGAAAGAAATTATTTCATGTTGTAGAAATTAAATTTTTCAGTGGAGTTAGAACACAAAGCATTGTGGGCTACAAAGTTTTTAAATTTTGAACCATCAGGAGCTCAAAAGAAAAGAATACTTCAGCTGAATGAGCTTGATGAGTTCAGAAGGACTGCATATGAAAGTGCACGGATTTACAAAGAGAAAACTAAGTTGTGGCATGATAGCAAGATCAAGCCCAAAGAGTTTACACCGGGTCAACAGGTGTTATTGTACAACTCTCGACTGAGGTTCTTCCCAGGTAAACTTAAATCTTGTTGGTCTGGTCCTTTTGTTGTGACAAATGTATTCCCATATGGTACAGTTGAAATCTCTCCTCTTGATGTTGAGCGACCTTTTAAGGTAAATGGGAATCGTTTGAAATTTTACTATGGAGAACCTGTGAATAGGGACACAATTTCTGTCCCTTTAACTTCACCTGAGTAATCATGGTTCCAGTCAGGCTCGTGACGTTAAACAAGCGCTTGCTGGGAGGCAACCCAGTGGACAATTTTTCAAATTTCTTAGTTTAGATGCTTGTTTTTAATTTTAGGTGTTGATAAGTGCTAAAAGTTTAAGGATAAGTTTGCGGGAAAGATGCTCGACAACTGCCCCTAGTAGTTAGGATTCGAGCTTTTATGGAAAGAAATTGGATGACTGCTCTTTCTTTCACAAACAGAGAAGCTAATAGCTATGCTGATTGGCTAGCAAAGGATGCTCTTTCCAAGCACCTTGGTGTCTACCTTCTTTTGAATCAACCGTCTGAGCTGCAAAATCTGTTGGAGAAAGATGTCCAGACCCCTGCTGGCCAACCATCTGTGTGGAATCCTGACTAATACCTTTGTGTTGCTTCTTTGTGTTTTTCTTTTCTGCTTTTTGTTTTGTTCTTTTTTGGTTCTGTTTCTGTTTTGCTTTTTGTTGGGGCTTTGCCCCTTTTCTGTACCAAAAAAAAAAAAATAAGGATAAGTTTGCTAAGTCCACGTTGATAGCGTGGTACTCACGCTAGCAGCGTGGATCAGAAAAAATGGCAGAGAGTCCCGCGCTGAAAGCGTGGTGACCACGCTATCAGCGCCATAGAGTCAAAACAGGCAGTAAGATCCACGCTATTGGCATGGTTCCCGCGCTGTGAGCGTGAGAAATTTGAAAAAGAGATCCACGCCCGTAGCGTGGGTGTGGCGCTTGCAGCGCCGGAGGGTAAAAACGGGCAGTGAGCACCGCGCTCACAACGTGAGACACACGCTGCGAGCGCGGGATTCAAATCAGTTTGTTTTTAAATGACAGAACCCTATTTCCTTTTCCATTCCTCACTCAACTCACATCTCCCACCGCCGCCACTTCCTCATCTCCCTCTCAACTTTCTCTTCTTCTTCCAAACGTCACTCACTCCTTTCTCCCTCACCACCACCATCTCTCTCTCAACTTCTTCTCCTTCCACCACAATCGACCACCCCAACCACCATACCATACCACTTCCCTTCTTTTTTCCATTCCTCTTCTCTTCCATATCACCACGCTCTCAACCGTTGTGGGGTTAAAGTTAAGGTTCTAGAATTTGGGATTTAATCGCTGCACAATCAAGGTTGTGGGTTTCTCTCCGTTGCAAATAAACAACAATGGCTGGTGACAAGGTAAGTTTAAGGCTTTTGTTTCTCTATTGCAATGTGTTGTTTGATGTGGCCATTTTACAATGGTAAGTTGACTGGTGATGATATCTTAAGTGTGTGGATTGTTCGGGTTTGATAATGCATACTAGGTGTTTGATAAATTGTTTGAAGTAAATACCCTAGTGCATGATTGATGAAAGGTCATAACATGTGTATATGTGAATAATGGGATTACATGTTTCATAAAACTGTGGAGGATATGCATGGTTTAGCCTACATAGCACATGACTTTGTGTTTGTGATTCTACAGGAACATGACTTTGTTTAGATCCATTGAACTTAAATGACTTGAATACCAATTTCCATGACACATGAGATTGCTAAGTTGTTAGTTCATACGAATTTGATTCTGATTTCACATGATTTCGATTTAGACCATGATGATTTATTGGCATATGATAATTTGGTTGCACAAACTAATAAATCTGGGAATTGGTTTGTTTCTTTGCTTCACAATTCACATGTCTGTTCTATTGTGTTGGACTTTTCTGAGTGCTGGGAAAGAAGACCACCAAGAAGACTGCTGGCGCAGGAGGTAAAAATACTGGTTGAAGCAGTGCATCTGGCACTAAAAAGCCTAGGGCCCCTGCTCTTGTTGATTTTGATGGTAACCGGTTCCTCACACCGGAAGCACAGGACCAGTACTACAACTGCTTCATGAAGAAGAAAATTATTCAAGAGCGAAAAATTAGTAGTTTTCTTGTGGACGACTGTCCGGTGAAGTTGACAATAGAAAGGAGACGCTGGAACCATTTGGTACAATTCCCGAGAGCCAGCTGCAGCACCATTTTAAGGGAATTCTGTGCCAATGCGGATAGAGAGACTGTGGACAGTACCAGAAAGAGTTGGGTGAGGGGGAGAGAGGTCTCCTTCACAACATTTCAGATTGAGAGGTTCTTGCAAACCTCTTGTGACGCTACAAAGTCGTGCTATTTTACAGACACATTTAATAGGATGCAGCCTGTTGAAGGGGTATATCGAGAGGAGATGCCTGCCATTGCTGCAAGAGTACGTGAGGGTATCACTCAGCCTCATTCTGCTTGGAAGCCAAAGCATGGTCAGCCTGATGTACCTGAGAAATTAGATCGGATGGACCTTAAAGAGGAAGCAGTCTTTTGGCATTCATTCATCAACTCTACCATCATAGCTTCCATTAACCTGAGCGATGTGAATGTGGAAAGAGCAGTTCTGTTGTATACTCTTTTGGGAGAGAAGAATCTTCACATTGGGGCTATTCTGTGTGATAGAATAGTCTACATCATTACTCAGGGAAGATCAGACATTAGCTTAGCTCATTGCTCGCTGATTGAGCAACTCTGTATACAAGCAGGCGTGGAAATACCTGAGGAAGAACCACGAGATGTGAAAATTAAGAAAGATCTGACTCAGGACCATTTTTATGATATGCAGAAGGAATCCCGCAGGCAAGCCATTTGGAAAGCATCTGGCGGTGCAGTTCCACCTCCACCACCAGTCTCCTCTGCACCTCCGTCAGATGATTCACTTTTGCTTCAAGCTCTTGACCAGCGTCAACAGCAAATGATGGTTCAAAACCATTACATGATGAGTATGCCGGAGAAGCTTTTCCTGGATAGAGGGATTAACACGGCTAGCTTCATGGCCCAATTTCCACCCCCTGCACAGGCTGGTCCATCTATGGCTCCCACTACTGATGATGATGTGCTTGTGGATCTTGAAGCTGATGATGTCATGGATGACGCATAAATTAATTTTCACCATCACCCACTGCACATTGCCAGTTTCTTAGGCAATTCATTTTGATATTTTGAGTACATTGTTGATGATTATGGTCACCATTTGACTCTTGTTCAGCATTTTCATGATTATTCTGTTTTTACAATTTAACAAGTATGTGTGTGTTCTATCTGGCAGAATTAGCTATCATCTAGTATAGTTTGTTGCTGAGGACAACAACATTCTAAATCTGGGAATTGTCGCATAGCATGCTGAATGCGAGATTTGATAATTACTGCGGAACTACACCATGGAAAAGACGTCTAAACAGAAAATTGTTCTGAAAAGGGGAGACATTTTAACCCTCAATTTTTGTTTATTTATTTTAATTACTGTTATCATTGAAAAAAATTTATTAAAAATAAAAATTCCTGAATAAGTAGTTCCAGAATGTTTTAAGCGTACTCAGTGAGTAACATGATTTAGTTAGATGAAGCATGATATCTGTGAGCACTGAATTGTTTTTATCTGAGAATGATAACTGCTCATTTGTATAACTATTTTGGTGAAAATTTTGGATAATGATTGATGTAAAACTCTGAATTGAAAATTCTAGTTTGAACTATAACTGTGAGGATTTGAGCTTAAACAGAAACTCCTTTTAGAGAGGCCTCACTGTAGTAGTTTCTAGAACTTTAACTGTTTCTCTGGCTTGCATGCATTACTGATATGATAAAGGCAATTATTCTTGTTAAGCCTAGAGCCAAATAGCATACCTAAAAGATTTTCCATTGATAAACCCTTTTGAGCCTGAAACCAATTTATTCAGAAACCCTATGAATATTGTTAACTCTGTTCCATTGACACACCTTGAGAGAGAGATTGAAATGCTAAGTCAAAAACAAAACAAAAATCAAGGTCCTTCTCAGAGAAGAAGAAAAAGTTAAGAAAAGAACAATAGAAAGGGTTGAGAAATCAAAAGATAGCTCAAAAGACATAAAGGAAAAAAGAATCCCTGAGATGTCAGAATGACAGAATTAAAGAGCTGAGAAGGAATGAATGTAAGAAAGTCTGAAGATTTCTGTCTCTCCAATTTAATCAGCTTCTGACCAAAAGATTCTTACTTGATATGCGATCAGCATATAACAAATTACAAGACAAAAAGAAGAAGAAAGTGACTCAATCAATGCAAGAAAGGCAGAAAAATTGATTAAAAGTATCCAAAGTCTGAATATCAGGATAGATGCAGTAAAAGAAGGCAAAAAGGACAAAGAAGAGCTAAAATCCCACGCTGTCAGCGCGGGTATGGCGCTCACAGCGTGGGAAGCAGAAATTTGGCAGAAGATCCCGCGCTGAGAGCGTGAGATCCGCGCTATCAGCGCGGGAGAGCAAAAACAGTCAGAACCTCCCACGCTCACAGCGCGGGAGTGGCGCTGTCAGCGTGGGAGGCGCGAGAAGATGAAGTTCAAAATTTAGCAAATTAGGTCAAGGTCTCTTATAAAAAGAGACTCAACCTTGGAAGGAGACACACACCACAGATCCGAAAAGAGGCAGATCCAGCTGGAGAAGGAAGGTGTTCTTCGTGTTCGTCGTCCCGTTCTTGTACTTTTCTTCTATTTTATTTTCAGTTCATGTTGAATTCAGATCAGAGATCATGATGTTGATTGGTTAGATCTATTTTCTGTAGTCAGGGCCATGATCCCTTTGTGAACAATTGGTACAAGGATTGAATCATTATATGTGTTGATTTTAATATACTTCATCTTTATCTTGTGCGTATTGATATTATTTCTGTTAGATCTGATCAACCTAATAGGGGATGATATTCTGGGGATTAGGGTTCGCAATAGGAATATTGGAATACTGATTCTGAAAGGAGATAAAGATGACGCTTCATGCATGTTCTAGGAATAGACTTGTATGGATTGCAGTCGTGGGATTTATCTACATAATGCTTATTTTTATGCGGGATTACTAAGGGATTAGGGTTCCAACTGAAGTAAAGGGTTAGATCACCAAGGGATTAGGATCTAACTAATTATTTCTAAAGATGATAATTTGTCTGAATTGTTAATTTCGATAAGTATTATGAATCAATCCAAAGTAAAATTGGGAGCAATTGGTGAATGTACCCTGGCTACAGTATTCTTCCTTACTTCTTTTACAAAAACAATTCTTCATTTACTTATTTTAAGTCTTTCTTATAAAAACCTAAAAACAAGTCTTTACTTTTTAATTAGTTACCATATTGTGGAAACACAAATCGATTCATCTAACTTAAGAGGACTGGTTATCGTAATAGTTGTTTTACAATCCCTGTGGAGACGATCTTACTTATCACTTTTATTACTTGGAACGATCGGTACACTTGCCGATTACGCATCAAGTTGTTGGCGCCGTTGCCGGGGATTGTGTAATCAATATTACAAATAACCGTAGATTCTTGAGATTAGATTTTTAATTTTTATTATTTTTATCTTATTTTGTGTTGTTCGGGTGTTACTAATAATTTTCCCTGACTTTTATGCGAGGCAGACTTCCGCCTAAGGACTTTGTAATTGATTCTGAAATTGCAAGGACAGAAAAGCAACTAAGGAAGGCTGCTAGACAGATCATTTGGGAAGATTCTAAGCACATACCTTTACAACCAATTCAAGAGATGGCAGAAAACAACAATGCTGGTCATGGACGAGGAGGAAATGCCAACAATCAACCTCCAAGACTGTTGAATACAATTCTGACTCCAGTATTCAACAGAGCCAATTCAATCATAGTAAGGCCAAATGTGGAGGCCAACAACTTTGAACTCAAGCCATCATTGATTTCTTTGGTGGAAAGGGCTCAATTTTCTGGTGCTGATGATGAAGATCCTCATGAGTTCATAGACCGATTCCTAATGGTCTGTGATACAACTAAGCACAATGGAGTATCTACAGATGCTATCAGGCTCCGGTTGTTCCCTTTTGCTGTTAAGGGAAAAGCATTAAGGTGGATTGAACGACAACCAGCAAACAGCATCCTTACATGGGAAGATTTGTCCAGCAAATTCTTTGATCATTTCTTCTCCATGGAAAAATATAATCAGCTGGTGAATGAAATCACAAACTTTCGCCAGCTGGAAGGAGAATCACTCTGTGCAACATGGAACAGATTCCAGGAACTTAACAGGAAATGTGCACATTATGAAGGAGATGATGATAGAAAAGTGGTGATATTCTTCAATGGAGTCACTCCTGAAATAAGGATGATAATAAATAGTGCCGCTGGAGGTTCTATTCGGGAAAGTACATCTGAGCAGGCTATTGATTTGATCAAAAAGCTTGCAAGGAATGAGAATGAAAGTGTGCTAGCTCCCACACAAAGAGCAGCAACAAAACCAGCAGATAGTGATGTAATATCATTATCTAAAAAGTTTGATAGTTTAAGTGAGAAATTTGACAAGTTTCAAGTGTCAAAGGTTCAAACAACTCCTCTGGTTTGTGATCAATGCCAAGAAAGTCATGAATCCAGTGAGTGTCTGAATCCATCATCCGAAGATTCACTTCAACAATTACAGGTGAATGGGATCTGGTATGATCAGCGTCCTCCGCAACAACAACAAAACTTCCAGCGAAATCAGAATTTCCCTGGTGGTAACAACAATTTTCAGCGGAGGACTCAAGGATCTGGTATGGATTTTAAATCTAACAATAATTATGCTCAATCTTCACAGAATCAACAAAAAGAGCCAGCTGAGTGGGAAAAAGATTTTACTCAAATGGCTAAGGCTTCTAATGAAATGGCTCAACATACCAATGCTTTCATGGAGGAAACTAGAGTCAACAATAAAAACACAAATGCTTCCATAAAAAACTTGGAGAATCAGATAGGCCAGCTGGCCAAGCAGTTTTCAGAAAGAATTCCAGGTACCTTTCCAAGCAATACAGTTATCAATCCAAAGGATGACTGTATGGCTATCACAACAAGAAGTGGTAAGACATTGACAGTTCCAACAAAACCACCGGTGAATTTGGAAGATACAACAAAGGGGAAAGAGGAACAGAATAAGGAAGCAATTGAACCAGAGATTAAGGTAATTGTACAAGAAAAAGAAAAAGAAGTTGTGATTGAACAAGAGAAGGTTGAAGAACAACCAGTAGTGGCAAAGAAAAAGCATGAGTTAAGCCACGAATATGTGATGTCTAAGGCACCCTATCCAGAAAGATTCAAGAAGGGAGCCTATAACAAACATTATGATAGTTTCTTGGACATTTTCAAGAAGCTACATATCAATATTCCTTTTGCTGAAGCCCTAGCAAATATGCCTGGATATGCAAAATTCATGAAAGATCTTTTATCCAGGAAGCAGAAGCTGCAGGAATGCCAAACTGTAACACTCACTGGGGAGTGTAGTGCTTTTATCCAGCAGAAAATCCCAGATAAGCTTAGTGATCCAGGGAGTTTTAATATCACTATTGCTATTGGTGATATTGGCATTGGGAAAGCTTTATGTGATCTTGGGGCTAGCATTAATCTAATTCCCTTTTCAGTGTACAAATCTTTGGGGATTGAAGAATTGAAGCCTACCGAGGTATCTCTCCAATTAGCTGATAGGTCCGTGAGGAAACCTAATGGTATTATAGAAGATATCCTTGTCAAGATTGACAAGTTTATCTTTCCTGCTGACTTTGTGGTGTTGGATATGGGAGAAGGAAGTGAGAAACCCATGCTATTAGGAAGACCCTTTTTGGCTACAGCCTGAGCCTTAATTGATGTTGAACATGGGATGATTAAACTGAGTATGAACGATGAGGAATTTATCTACAATGTTTCAGAAGCTATGAAGAGACCTGCTGAGAATAATGATTGTTTCTAGGTCGATTCTTTTCATGAAACAATTCAACACAAGAAAGAGCGGCCTCAAGAGATTGATTATGAGTTGAAAGCTCGTGATCATATACCTTTTGAAAAAGAAGGAATTACTGTGGAGGTACTGGGAGAAAAAGCTGAAGATGTAGAGGTTGGGGCCCCTAAGGTTGAATTGAAACCATTACCAGACACTTTAAAGTATGTATTTTTAGGAGATGGTAATACTTATCCGGTAATCATCAACAAAGACCTCTCCAAAGGTCAAGAGAAGGAGCTGGTTGAAGTTTTAAAAGCTCACAAGACCGCCATAGGATGGTCTATTACTGATTTGAAGGGCATAAATCCTTCTTTTTGTACACATAAGATTCTCATGGAAGATGATATCAAACCCGTGAGACAACCACAAAGAAGATTGAACCCAACAATGAAGGTGGTGGTAAGAAAAGAGGTTGTAAAGCTTCTTGATGCAGGAATGATTTACCCAATTTCTGATGCTGCTTGGGTAATTCCAGTTCAAACAGTGCCAAAGAAAGGTGGTGTGACAGTAGTTACCAATGCAAGGCAAGAGTTGATTCCAACCAGAACTATCACAGGTTGGAGAATGTGTGTCGATTACAGGAGATTGAACACAGCTACGCGGAAAGATCATTTCCCACTACCTTTTATTGATCAAATGCTGGAAAGACTGGCGGGCCACTCTTATTATTGCTTCTTGGATGGTTATTCAGGCTACAACCAAATACCTGTAGCTCCTGAAGACCAGGAAAAGACAGCTTTTACTTGCCCATTTGGAGTCTTTGCATACAGAAGAATGTCGTTCGGCCTCTGCAATGCACCTGCCACATTCCAAAGGTGTATGCTCTCCATTTTTTCTGATATGGCGGAGAAAGGTTTAGAGGTATTTATGGATGACTTCTCTGTTTTTGGTTCTAATTTTGATTCTTGTTTGAACAATTTGTCTAAAGTTTTGAAAAGATGTAATGAGACTAATATGGTTCTGAATTGGGAAAAGTGCCATTTTATGGTAACTGAAGGTATAGTGCTGGGACACAAAATCTCTAATGCAGGGATTGAAGTTGATAAAGCAAAATTGATGTTAATTGAACAACTTCCTATTCCCGTAAATGTAAATGCTGTTAGGAGTTTCCTAGGACATGCAGGTTTTTACAGGCGATTCATCAAGGGTTTCTCCAAGATTGCTAAACCATTGAGCCAACTCTTGGTGAAAGACTCCGAATTTGTGTTTGATGATGCATGTTCGAAGGCATTCCGTTTGTTAAAGGAGAAGCTTACTACAGCTCCTGTGCTTACAGCTCCTGATTGGAACCTTCCATTTGAACTCATGTGTGACGCCAGTGCTTATGCAATTGGTGCAGTCCTTGGTCAGCGTAAAGAAAAATTATTACATGTCATTTACTATGCTAGCAAAGTTTTGAATGATGCTCAGGTTAATTATGCAACAACTGAGAAAGAAATGTTAGCAGTGGTTTATGCATTATACAAATTTAGACCTTACTTGTTAGGATCTAAAATCATTGTTTTCACTGACCATTATGCTATTAAGTTTTTGATGACGAAGCAGGATGCCAAACCACGACTGCTAAGGTGGACGCCACTCTTTCAAGAGTTTGATTTGGAGATCCGGGACAAAATTGGAGTAGAAAAACAAGCAATATGTAACCTCAGAAAGGCACAAAACATAAC